>SJJU01016698.1:0-12195 GCA_012932125.1 Conopomorpha cramerella
TCGCGGCAAACGGAGTGTAGGACGCCCTCAGGCAAGGTGGACTGATGATATACGCAAGATGGCTGGCAGAAGCTGGATGCGAGAAGCCGAAAACAGATCACAGTGGCGTGCAATTGGAGAGGCCTATGTCCAGCAGTGGACACGTATGGGCAGATGATGATGGTGCATGGTATACCACGCCTGAGACGTGAGCATATATTACAGCCCACACGCATTGGTTCAATTCATAGCTTCCTCTATATTCATACATTCTTTCATACTATCAACTTTTCTCAATCTTTTTGTAGCCTGTACTGTTTTTCTCCGATCAATATGAGGTATAAAATAAGGGATTGATATTTTTATTTCATACATTTTAGTCCCTCTAGCAATCCCCACAATTTACCAGTTTTGGTTTGAAGTCCGAATATATACACTACCATAGAACTGTTTATGTTTGTTTGTATATACTGCCGGTAAAAGGACCCCGAGCAATGGTCTTAGAAACGTTGTTGGGCTCGTCAATATGAACAACTTATTTCATCTACATACAAAACAAACAATCATTTGCGTTGGGGTATCGCATTTTGTATACGGATTGAAATTTTTTTTTCCTTTCCCCGCATTGTTGCCATAATAAAAGTTGTTCATATTGACGAGCCCAACAACGTTTCTAAGACCATTGCTCGGGGTCCATTTGCACTTTGTATAGTAGATCCTAATTCAAGTTCTTCTACTCTTATTTACTTAATTTTTATGTCTGAAATGTAATCTGATGCCGTATACCTACGTACCAAGATCTCATGCAGTCGTTCTTCAAAGATCCGAAAAAAGAATTTCATCGCAATTTCAGTTTCTCAATTGTGCCATTGTTGTACTTGTTATAAAAGGTTTGGCACCGTCCCGGTATAGCTCCGCCGATAGCTGGCAACACCAGCTGAGAGATGTTATTGTTCCGCGAGCAATTTTCTTTTCTCTGATAAACTTGTTAACTAGAGACAAATACGTAACACTTCCGCAACAACGGAAAATAAAGATTAAAAGTGCGCCGGATCTTTGCGTAGGGTTGCCACGACGAAATCTCGCGTGCCAGTATATATTTTTTTCAAATAATAATAATATTTATTTGACACTAAAAGTAATAATAGGTACAATGTTATGTAGTAGTAACAATGACTTAATTATAGTCAAAGTCAAAGTCAAAGCGTTTATTTTTCATCTTAATAAGTGCTATAACATACAGATATACAGTAGCATAACACAAAGCTTGATGAACGTCATTTATGACTTTAAAACAAAAGTAATCGTCCCCGGTTCGAATATATAATCTTAGTTTACACAGCGTTAGTAGAGATATGTATTAACATAGAATGAGGAGACGATCCGATATCCTTGCTAGGTAAACCTTGGTAGGTGAATCTGTGTTAAGGCTTATCGCGCCCAATCCCGTTTGTTTTTCAAATAAATAAAATTGCGGTTTCAAAAAAAACGTTTGTTCGAAACAACGATCGTTTTGCAGATGGAATTTAATTACTGTAGTGCATCTAGTATGTGCCTACATCCATATAAATATAAAAAAGAATTGATGTTCGTTAGTCTGGCTAAAACTCGAGAACGGCTGGACCGATTTGGCTAATTTTCGTCTTGAATTATTCGTGCAAGTCCAGGGAAGGTTTAAAAGGTGTATTTCATCATTCCCTCATTTCCCATGCCTGTATCAATGACTTATCACCACATTTTGAATAAATTATGAATGAATTCAGTTTGTGTAAAATATATTCTTGATTGCAATCTTCTAAAATGTACTTGATCCCTAGACACTTTTGATGTGTGTATGTATGTCACTCCTCCTGTATGTGTACGGTCGGCCAAGAAAATGGTCTATCAGTTTCGACGACACTTCCTGTGTCACTAAAACATCAATAAGGTAGAGTTGGCATATTGTGACAAGTGAACAATGAACCTTAATGTTTAATGACATTCATGCGAGTTTCAACCTTAGGGTGGTAGAGCAGATTCTTGGCCGACTGTACAAAGTGGCATCCCTAGCACAAAAGTGTAAACAGCGTGTCGCGCGTTCAAGCGGCGTCTTCGAGGAAATGTTTAAGGGACCCGACACTACTGTAGATTGCGTTGGTCTTTTTTTTTTGCTTCCTTACCTTCTCAAACAATATATTTGCAAGACAAGTCCTATCTCGGCCGGCTCCTGCAGGTGCAACTTCCCAACTGCAGTTACAGAACAAAAGTTCCGTTTTTAAATATTATGAATCGTCCTTCTAACAGTTTCAAGGAAAACATTAACATGCATAATTTAAACTCGTGGAAATATTTCTTGGAGAGGTGAACGGAGCACTTTTGTGGTCATGATAGCTGGGGTTTTATGTATTATTATAGGTCATGCAATAGTGCTTCGGTATTATCTTTGTAGGAATGGGTTGACTAGGGAAAGAATGTCGGAAATCTTAATCTGTCGGAAGTCAGATAGACCAAGGCACACATTAATATTTCAGACTAGATGAATCATACCTGTCCAGCAGTGGACACGTATGGGCTGATGATGATGAATCATTCATTGGCAAACATTGTTTTGCACATATACAGAATAAATACCGTTCCCGTGGGAATTTCGGGAATTCGTTCCTAAGTGCACCCCTACGGTACCTAAGCTAAGTCCCTGCCAAATATCAAGTTCCTACGGTTTTTTTTTATCACTATGAACAAGCGTTTGACCACCATCCTGCCTGATGTTAAGCAGCGATGTGGTCTACGATGGAGCACACTTGTTCATTAGGCACCTATTCACCCGCAACTTGAAGACCTTCAGACTGTACTGCGCAGGAAACACAGACTCGGGCAAGTCGTTCCACATCCTGGCGGTTCGCACTATGAAAGTGGACGCAAACCGTTTGGTTCGCGTAAATGGCAAATCTACCTGGTATGGATGACGTTTTACCGTTCTCCTGGCTACGTTTAGCTGTTTGGGTTGTGCGTTCATTGTCTGTTAGTCAGCTTCTCCTTTTTATATATTTAGATAAATTACGTGTACTTATGATTCAAAATCTGGAACGCGGTTACGGTACTTATGTACGATATTTGTAAGAAAATCTTGTTTATATTCAATTAACTTTGACCCATCATTGCAGGAGGGCCCATTTTGGTATTAAGGTATATTTTATCACTACGCAAATTATCTATGAATATAGATGAAGCGAAAGGGATATGTCAGGACCGTGACATATGGAGATCTGTTATCTCTGCCTATCCCTCTGAGAGACAGGCGTGAAGTGATGATGAGAGATGTACATACATATATACATGTTCATTATTATCTTATCGGATAAGTGTGGTGTGGATGATTTGCAGCTGAAGATTGAATGACGCTGTGTAAAGACTTGTCACTTTAATACAGAGATTAGGGGAAACGCAAAAAAACTTTTTCCATACAAAATAGACAACTTTTTAACTCAATATTGTTCACCGGGTATATAGAAGCGAATATAATCAAAGATAATATAAGATAATAAAGAAGAATATATACTCGGTGAACTATATTGATTTAATATATCAGTGCGCTTTTCATTAAGACAATTTTTTGCCTCCGGAGATGACATTTCGTATGAAGATGAATTTTTTTATCCATTTTCCCACGTTGGCGCCGTAGTAAAAGTTGTTCATATTGACGAACCCAGCAACGTTTCTAAGACCATTACGCGGAGTCTTTTTACACTCTGTACAACGCGTTATCGGTGCGTTTCTTTAAAAAAATGATTTAACCAAATCTTAAATGTTTAAAACGGGTATTATAGCGCGAATATTAACCAAAGATAAGCATTCAGCTTACCTTCGTTGTTTGCCCGCCGTACTCCAGTCAGCTCGCGACCACGACACATGTAACTGTGTCGAAACGCCGGGCAAACAACGAAGGTAAGCTGAATGCTTATCTTTGGTTAATCTTCGCGCTATAATACCCGTTTTAAACATTTAACATCATGTCAGTGCGCGTTTTCTTAAAAAATGATTTAAACAAATCTGTCTTAAAAAAAACAACAACAACAGAAACCATTCAAGCACTTAATTAAAGACATTCAGTACCGAAAGCTTAGCTGTAATAGTGCTTTAAGAAATCTATTTTCGATTTCGTTCAATAAACTCAAACTCGGGCCCGCGGCTGCGGCGCTGGCGGCGGGGTAACTTGCAGAAGTTGTTACCACCTGCAAAGTTTTGATACTATTTCGCCAATCATGGATGTATACTTTTCAAGCAGACAGGGGCACGTGGCGACGCCGTATTCAGCTAACACAGTTTTCAATATACGCATTTGTATAGCGTTTTTACTGTAAAGGAAAATGGAACGCTGAAAGGGGAATCCTTGAATGGGTATAGTCAAATTTCTTTATTTCATCGTTATGAGTGCTATAACATATAGATATACAGTACGGTAACACAAAACTTTTTACAATAGGAAAACCAGGTGAACGGCAAAACGTCATCCATACCAGGTGGATTTACCATTTACGCGAACCAAACGGTTTGCGTCTACTTTCATAGTGCGTACCGCCAGGATGTGGAATGACTTGTCGGAGACTGTGTTTCCTGCGCAGTTCAGTCTGAAGGTCTTCAAGTCGCGGGTGAATAGGTATCTAATGAACAAGTGTGCTCCATCGTAGACGACATGGCTGCTTCACATCAGGCAGGATGGTAGTGAACGCTTGTTCATAGAGGTACAAAAAGCTTGATGAACGTCATTTATGACGGTTATTCAAAATATGTGATATGTTCTTAACTTACAAGCAAGCGTTTAAACACCATCTTGTCTGTTAGCTATTTACATTACATAAACTATCAAACGTTACGGAAATACTGATAACACGGACAGCCAGTTTAATAAAAATACTTCTTATACTTACACTTAACGCTTTTTAATCCCAAAGCGTGATAGGCAGAGGCACTTGCTAAAGCAAAAATGACCACGTTTCACCAAGCGTATATAACCCAACGTGACAGGGGGTGAGCCCATTGCCGTTATAGGATTTCACCGCACGAGCGTTGCGTTGCGGAATTTGTTGGGCTCGGGTCAATATGAACAACTTATACTTTGGTGACATTGTGGGGAAATGACGAACCCAACAACGCTTCTAAGACCATTGCTCGGGATATTTTTTACACTCAGTAGATATGACCCATATTCTGGAAGAGAAACCATCATCACCAGTCACATGACGAGGGCCTCTCACAATGATTTCCATGATTAATTGGAGGGAAATTCCAATAATCGCCACGCGTGGCATAGGGCTTGGCGACCGCAGTGGTATTGTGGTTTAACTCACATAGAGTACTGCTGCGCGTCCTCTGGAGAGTTCCCTCGGCCGCCTCGATGCGACTCCCACGATGGGAAAAGTTGGGCTGGGTGGTAACACATGTATTCTGTTCGCCGTCGCCATACGCCGGTTCAAATAAAGAAAAATCAAAGCTTACGTAAAGGTGCATTTGTCTCTTTTTGACACTTGCCATTAGAGTCAGATAAAACATAATACTTACCTGGCATTTCTTGTTGAAGAACACGAAACCATGCAAAATTCCTCACAACGACGTTTTCTTTCAAAGTAAGATAGTCCTAATTCGCCCTCATATTTTAATACCTATGGCTCTGGGTCAATATTCACAGATACTGATTATGAGTCTATGGTAGCTATACTACAGTATTTATGCGTTAACTCTGTTGGGTACGAAACAATCTCTTTAATGTTTATCAAGTCTACGTTCTAAGAAAACGTTCCACGCTTTTAAAATTAGAATTCCACAATCTACACAATACTTTTCTCTTTAAGTTTTCACGATTCCATAAAAAAAGAAGAAAACTAGCATCATAACCGGCCAGTCCACTAAGAAGTTTTATCGCAAACTTTTTAATAATTCTCCTCTTTTTTTTTCAGGGAATCGGGCAACGCTCCGTCAGTGACCGACCGCGCGGCCGGGCTAGGCGTTCACCCCGGCGAGACAGCCGCTCTTCACGTCTACACCCCACCCTCCCCTAAAACCGTTTACCCCTGACCTCGCCGCCTAAACATATCTTTCGTGAACACAGTCCAAATTCCTTGGCCAAGGTGGCAAATGAAAAGGCCGCACAGGCCACTAACATTCGGCTAGACGGCTATACAAACTTGGCTCTACACTGTGAGAAACTGTTACTGAGAAAAAAAAATACAGGGAAGTGCCCAAGTTTTTGAGATGGAATACTTTCTGTGTGGTGAAGGACAAATATTAGCGAGTTTGACATATATTTGATTTTATAATAGAGGCTCTAAACTTTTGCGTACGGATGGAGTGATACACGAACAAATCGAAAACAAATGCGTGCCGGAAAAGCTTGATTTAAAAAAACTGCGGTAATTATTTTCGGTGGATCTTTATCGATAAAACGAAGTTAAGTTATATGAAAGTAATGTAATCCATAGTTACTTTAATATTTTTAGTATATTTATAGTTACTTTAAGATTTATATGGGTGATGTAATGGGCCGGGTGAGTAGAGGTCGCCCCAGAAGGACATACATTGACCAGATTGGTGATGTCCTGGCGGAAGGTGGCGTGAAAAGTACTCGAAACCGGAGGTCATGTATGAAAAGATGTATGAATGTAGATGAAGCGAAAGGGGTATGTCAGGACCGTGACAAATGGAGATCTGTAGTCTCTGCCTACCCCTCTGGGAGACAGACGTGAAGTGTATATATGTAAGTAATAACAAACAATAGAAAGACAGATTTTTATAGCGTTTCATTTATCGTATAGCAGTATGCAGGGTAGATGATCTTCCTTGCATGTTCGCTCAATTCACAAAAACGAATTGGGTATATAGTTTAAAGCCTGAGAAAGGACATATCTCAGGCTTTAAACTATATTCCCAATTTCATTTAAATTGGGTTAACAGTTTTGACGTGAAAGCTTACAGATAGTTATAATATTATTTATTTATTTATTTACATTTGACACGTACACTTAAATAAACAATTACAGAATAAAAAGTACAGGAATAAACATTTATAAATTGAGTAGATGTCGATACGATGTGTACGATGTGAGAGCGTCTGTGGTCCAGTTGGTCGGATACTTGACTTGTAACCGGGAGGTCCCGGGTTCGAGTCCGGCTACTGGACGTGTACCAATGGGACTCTTTTCAGAGCCTATGTGCGCAACGCAACGCTCGTACGGTGAAGGACAACATCGTGATGAAACCCGCACACCACAAGGTGTGCGAACCCTATAACGGCGATGGGCTCACCCCCTGTCACGTTGGGTTAAATACGCTCGGTGAACTGTGGGTACTTGCTTTAGCAAGTGCCTATGCCTACCCCTCTTTGGGATTAAAGGCGTGAAGTGTATATAGTGTATATATATATATATATAGATGTCGATAATTATGGAGAAGTCAAGCCATTTTTTTTTTGTAATTCTAATAAATGCAATTTATATTTCAATTTAAACGTCTCTTTTGGGTATTAGTATGGATTAACATTCAAAGTTGAGTTTTTCATGCATATCTCTGTTGCCCAACACCCTGGTGCAAGTATTCATTTCGCCTTTCTTATCAATACCGACGCCTTGAGTAGACTTCACCATCTCAACTATTAACATGCGTCGGTCAGCAACCGCTCAACGTCCTTAAACCGCCCGGAGGCCTGTACAACTGCATGTAACACATCAAAAGTGTCTAGGGATCAAGTACATTTTACAAGATTGCAATCAAGAATATATTTTACAAAAACTGAATTCATTCATAATTTATTCCAAAAGTGGTGATAAGTCATTGATACAGGCATGGGGAATTAGGTAGGAATCCAGAAGATTAGATTTGATTTGAACAAATTAGATTTTTTTAGATCTAAAAATGTTCTTGATCCCTAGACACTTTTGATGTGTGTACGTCACATCCATCCCCAGAGGGGGTAGACCGAGATTATCTCCAGCTCCTTAGCCGCAGACAACGGAGCAAGCACGTAAACATAAACACCAGTAGGCAAGGTGGTCACGCATCGCCGAGTAATAAACAGAATTGTATCCATAAATTGGCAAGGCAATAACTGGCGCGGCCCGCGCTGCGGTGCTCCGCTTGCCGCACAAAAATAACCCTAAACGAATGATTCACTAAACACTACTAATGGGGTTGCGGTGATAAACTACCGTCGATTTGTATTAATTATGAAAACCCTTTGAGGACGCCACGGACAATGTTGGGCGCGGCTCCGCGACGTTTTGTTGTCTATGGCGGCTATATTGCCATTAGGTAAATAGTACTTTTGAATGGAGAATGTTCAAACTCCAAAAGTTTCTTATCCAGATGTTGCTAATAGATAGCCAGGAGAACTCCTGTCAGTTATATTTTAGTGCGTTTTTCATTATTTGGATGAGTTATTTAGACTTCAGACACTTTTGTAACATGTAGACAAACAAAGCGTCTGTAGTCCAGTTGGTCGGATACTTGACTTGTAACTGGGAGGTCGCGGGTTCGAGTCCGGCTACTGGACGTGTACCAATAGGACTCTTTGTCAGAGCCTATGTACGCAACGCAACGCTCGTACGGCGAAGGACAACATCGTCGTGATGAAACCCGCACACCACAAGGTGTGTGAACCCTATAACGGCGATGGGCTCACCCTCTGTCACGTTGGGTTAAATACGTTTGGTGAGCCGTGGGCATTTGCTTATTAAGGAAGTGCCTCTGCCTACCCCGCTTTGGGATTAAGAGGCGTAAAGTGTATTTATTTTTTATTTTTACTTTTGAATGGGTAATTTTCAAACTTCATTTTCACTTTATTTATTTCAAACTCCAAAAGTTTCTTATCTAGATGTCGCTAGTAGATATCCAGGGGGACTTCTGTCAGTTATATTTTAGTGCGTTTTTATTATTTGGATGAGTTATTTAGACTTCAGACACTTTTATAATATGTAGACAAGCAATAAAATAAATACTGTCACCTTCAATACGGACTGCTTGAAGTTAGTAATTTCGTTGACATTTGTCCTCCTAATACAACTAGCGCCATCTGTCATTACTAAGAGAAACAGAGGCTCTGAAAATTGCCCATCATTTTGACGACTGCTTCGAACATGGTGTTCGTTCGAGCGTAACCAACATTAGAGAGCTTGCTTTGGGAATTTCATATATTTATAATGTTGAGAGTAAAGTAAGATTTATTAAAATAACAGCCAAACTTTCTACGTTACTCATAGAGCTGCAAATAATACATTACATTTTTATGTACAAAGTGCAGACATTTGCCACCAATAGCGTATATAACCCAACGTTACAGTGTGTCAGATCATCGCCGTTACAGGGTTCACACACCCTGTGGTATGCGGGTTTTATCACGATGTTTGGACACCGTATCAGAGTTCCGAAGCGAACATAGGCTACGGACAATCTTCATGTCAAAAGAATCAAAAATTTTAAACACAAGAAACAAAAACTCAACCTTATAAAGCTTAGCACACCACCCAAAGAGTTCACGTCATGTTAACCTACAACTTTGCACTTTTTTTTTTTGTAAATTCGAATAATACCTCAAAAAAAAATTAATCCCAAAGCGGCGTAGGCAGAGGCACTTGCTAAAGCAAATACCCACGGTTCACCAAGCGTATTCAACCCAACGTGAAAGGTGGTGAGCCCATCGCCGTTTGACAGGGGAAAACATCTAAACTATTAATAGAATACCTCAAAGCTTTGTACACAAAAGCACTAATATCTCAGCACAAAATCACCACGTTGCCCTCATTCCTATAATATTACTAGGTAAGTATGTAGGTATTTTTTTTCTTATATAAATTACAGTAAATTTATCGCTCCATAATCTCTCTCCTCTCGTCTTGGCAGAATCCTTAGCTTATGAACAGAAGCGGTCAAATAAACCAACCATAACTACTATAAGGTGAGCCTCACTTACTAGGAGTGCATGAACGATTAAGCGGTCAGGCTAATCGAAGTAATGGAAACGATGTGCTGGCCGTTGGAGTCGGGCGTGAAGCTCGCGGAAGTCCACGGGCTGCCAACATGCAAAGTGTATAAACAAAATGATGAACATCATTTCCTTGTCCGACTACGTAGTTACAGAGTCCGTTATATTACCTGAATCTTAATATTATAGTAAAAACTTCGTCGAATGGAAATGACGTATTTATAAGCAAAATTATACTATGCAGTGGCGTGCCCTGGCTTTTACGACAAGGTAGACAGTAATCCCCAAGGATTGACACCTATGTATAGGTAATTCGTCTTTACGCAACATAGGCACCTACAAAACACGGGACCTTCGTTAGCCTATGTCGTGAGTACAACAAAAAAGGATCTTGCAATAAATCTATTATTAGGTCGGGTAACCAAAATACTAAGGTAGTGTCTTTTTGCCTATATGGTGTGCACGCCACTGATAAGTACTATGTTTGTGAGGACCGTAATGTAGAAAGGAGCTGCATAGCAATTTTTATCACTATGAACAAGCGTTTGACCACCATCCTGCCTGATGTTATGCAGCGATGTGGTCCACGATAGAGCATATTTGTTCATTAGGTACCTATTTACCCCAGTGGCTTGAAGACCTTCAGACTGTACTGCGCAGGAAACACAGACTCCGGCAAGTCATTCAACATCCTGGCGGTTCGCATTATGAAAGTAGGCGTTAAGTGTATGTATGTTTATCTAATTAAATGTGTTTTGTTGTGAACAGCCATGTCATTCAAAATATAAGCTAACTGAATCTTTATTTAAGTAAGTAACGAAACATTAATAAATACGCAAATTTTAGTATAAATTAAGTTCATCAAGCTTTGTGTTCTGTTACTGTATATCTCAATTTTATAGCACTTATAACGACGAAATAAAGAAATTTTGACTCTGACTTTAATATGCACTCTTCACAATTAATGTCTACAGATAGGTGTGCGTTCTCATCTGATAAAGTACACAGTTGTTAACTGCTGCATGTCCCTCTGGGAGACAGACGTGATGCAGTAATAATAAACTTTTCATCGGAGGCACAAGAAAAATCAATACCGTATTAAAATTGTAGCGAAGAGTGACTGACTGTTTGTAATTAAAAAAACACATTCGAGAACGAGACGTACTTTCTAATAAAAGACGTGTAAGTGGAAGGTCTTCAAGTCACTGGGGTAAATAGGTACCTAATGAACAAGTGTGTTCCATCGTAGACCACATTGCTGCTTAACATCAGGCAGAATGGTGGTCAAACGCTTGTTCTTAATCATAAAAAAAAGTTAAAATTTGGAGGAAATGCCATCAATCGCCACGCTTGACTAGCGAGTTGGCGGTCGCGTTTAACTCACAGAGAGCGCTGCTGCCCGTCTCTGGAGAGTTCCTCGGTTACCTCTGACGACCCCCACGGCGGGGAATGTCGGGCAGGGGTGGTGACAGATGTATTCTGTTCGCCGTCACCACCTGGTACGATTAGATATTTACCTATTGTAAGTTATCAATTGCTTGTGACCGGATTTCCTAGCCAATTTAAAGGGCGTCTGTGGTCCAGTTGGTCGGATATTTGACTTGTAACCGGGAGGTCGCGGGTTCGAGTCAGGCTACTGGATGTGTACCAACGGGACTCCTTTTCAGAGCCTATGTACGCAACGCAACGCTTGTACGTTGAAGGACAACATCGTGATGAATCCCGCATACCACACACCACAAGGTATGTGAACCCTACAACGGCGATGGGCTCATCCCCGTGTCACGTTGGGTTAAATACGCTTAATGAACCGTGGGCATTTGCTTTAGCAAGTGCCTCTGCCTACCCCGCTTTGGGCTTAAAATGCGTGAAGGTGTATTTTTAAAGGTCAGTCCCAGATTTAACACTTCTAGGGCGGCCATTGCAAACTTCACATTTTCGGTAAAATATGTTTGTGTGTTTTTTCCACAGTTTCATTGCATCAAAATCATTTTTTTGTGAAAACTTCCACCGTCCCTAGCTTTAACGGTTTCCTACGATGGCTGGGCGTAGGTACCTAATTACTCTAGGTAGTCTACTATATAAAAATAAGTCGGGTTTTCCTCCCTGACGCTATAACTCCAGAACGCACGAACCGATTTCCACGGTTTTGCATTCGTTGGAAAAGGTCTCGGGCTCCGTGAGGTTTATAGCAAAGAAAATTCAGGAAAAAATTCAGCAGAAAAGCGGGTAAACGAAACGAACCCATCTGGTGGCGAAACGAAGTT
>SJJU01016701.1:0-14536 GCA_012932125.1 Conopomorpha cramerella
CATGTGTTAAAGAAAATTGCCCCAAAATCCGTTGCGCTGTTTTGAAGATCTTAGCATACAGAGGGACAAACAGCGGGAGCTGCCTTTATTTTATATTACGTATTGATGATTAAGAAAAAATGGAGCCAGTTTAGCAAATTTTGTTCCAATTTTGGACAAAGTTCATGAAAAACTTTGTAGTCATTCAAACCTTTTTTTATATTAAAATGAACTGCAATATTATATCTAGACATCGGCTGATTTTGGTTGGAAAGAAGAATATACTTACTAAATATTTTATGACCTTCGCGTGTCTGTGAGGCACACCTATGACATTTTTAGTTTAATGTTTTTGCTAAATATTCTGAATATTGGCAATTTTTTTTAATATTGATATAAAAATTAATAAGCACTAGGAATGGTTCTGTTTTGACTATTGAATCGGAGAAATATTTTGTTTTTCAGTTTTAAAACACACAGTAATTGTAAAACTTTGTGTACGACAGTATATAAAAAACAAACTTTTGACAGTTATTAATTATTTATTTATGTATATGCAAAACTGCGGTTTCCTGACAACATCAATCAACATTAAAGTCTCCAGTTACTTTATTGTAGTAGCAATTTGTAGCATATCCGGAAAATTAATGCACGAAAAATATAACCTGTAAGTAATGGTATTTTATTCAGAGTGACAATTAGAATGGATTAATGGTTGTAGTGGCGCTTTCTCTAATTTTCACTATATCTAAATTTTATCCCAAATTGGCTTAAATTGCTGGAAATGCCGTCGGAGAGCATATATGTCATAAATTGCCATAAGCAGGTTGCTGGGCAACGAGACATTGGGCTTTATTCAAGTGACGTTGTTAAAGTTGTACGCAGACTAAATTGCGGAGAATCCACTAAAATTTTGATAAATGTTTCTATGGTAAGGGGATAAATTGAGTGTAACACCGTCGAGGAACATATCATCATCCTCATCAACCCATACTTGTCCACTGCTGGACATATGCCTTTCCAATTGCACGCAAATTTTGATTTGTCTTCGGCCTTCGGGTTTGACGTACATCTAGTTATGCGTAAAAGAGGCGACTGAGGGAACTCTTAAGAGGAAAGGCAGCAGCGCTCTCTGCGAGTTGAACTACAACACTACTGCCATCGCCAATCCGCCTGCCAATCATGGCGATAATTGGCTTTTCCCCCAAATTATTATAGAAATAATTGGGGGAGGCCTTCGTTCAGCAGTGGAAGTCATGAGGCTGGTGATGTCTATATTATGTTTTAGTTTGCGCTAGCTAACTAGTTGCCAGTTATGTTACGTAATGAACGGATATTGAATAAAACAGATTATTGTTAGTGGTATTTTTTACGATCGAACGGCAGTAAATGTTTCAACATACCCACATACCGCGCCTTTGCTATAAAGTTTAAAAATAGACTACCTACAGTGTCCGCGGGTTCGATCATCACTCCTAAGGGTGTGTACAGAAAAAGAAAGCAGGATAACCAACTCTAATAGGGATATGTCATTGAATAAAATACTCGCCGCGCCGACTACTAGCCCTGACTTAATTTATATGGATTTGCCGATCGGCGCTGGTTACCAGCTTTCTTTTAGTATACGCCCTAAGGGTAGAAGCTTTATGTTCTGTGGCCTTCAACATTTCGTTGTAATTGGATTAAACGTAATAAAGTTGCAATTAATTTGGTTTTATAATATAATCAGTCTACAATTCTGTCGTTCACTCATTAGTAAGTCAACAGAGAAGGAAAACAGAACAAAGAAATAGGCTGTTGAATTTCAAGCATATTTTAAAAGGGAATGAACTTTACAAGATTTGTTTATAATCCGATTTTTTATTGTTGAGATAAACGAGTTTAAACAAATTGTTTGTTTTAATGGTACTTAATAAGCAAACAGAAAATAACTTTTATCAGTACTAATCGGTTAAAAAGGTAATTCCGAATTACCCGATCCGGACTTATTGAGTGTTTATAAGATGAATCCATTTTTCCCTTGGTCACTGCGTCACGCGTGAACGGGCAAACTCAATTCGCCAATGAGAAAATTGCAAGAAAAAATATACTAATTAATTATATATTCATAATTAAGAAACGGTCGGGTTCACTGGTCATTAAAAAACCCACTAAAGGCAAATTATTAGGAAATCGGTAAGTAATCAACTAAAAAATATGTTTAGTGTTCTGCGATACCAGCTGATAACCGACAGACAGATGCCTAATGACTTTTTAGTCACGTATTGATCTGATTACTTCCGTGTTCGGAATAAGTTATATTTTAATATCTACACCCGAAAAACTTTCGCTTAATAAAGTTTCGTCGATGGATTTGGACAAAGGTCAAGGCGCTTGTCTTTCCGACATGGGCCACGGTGTGATTCCCGTTGCTCGAGGTTTCTTCTGCATGTGTCTAAAATAATATTCATTCACTTACTTTATGTTAATACCAGCTGACACGGCAAACGTTGCTCTTACATAGGTATAAATCTTCCTACAATCTTTAGTACCGTAAAAAGTAAAAGAAAACCGCATCAGTCAAATCCGTTATATGGTTTTGAAGATTTAAGCGTAAATACAGACATAATGCGGGATGTTTTAGGTATACTATGTAATATGTCAGGAAAGTTTGAGATTGAGTGAAATGTAATATCGATGCGACTATTACTTTAAGTTTAATGTTACGTGACTAACGTGGTGCGGGTGTTTGTAAAATATGGATATTGCTTATTGGATCCGATATTGGTTCTTTCCTTATTGTTTCAATTGGACTCTTTTCCTTATACCCAACAGTTTTGGATAACGTCATATTGAATTTGGTGTTTTAGGGGCCGTTTATTACAAAATATATATTTCAGGCGCCGAGAGAATAGACCAGCTGTTGCCTGAGTAATTGGTTTTATCATATTTTTATCCCGATATGCATATAAACAGGATCGTATACAAACTAATCCCTTTGAAAGCAATTTAAAACATCAACAAACACGGTTGCCCGCGGTGCCTATTCAATTTACCCACAAACTCAATACCTCGACGAATAAAATAAGTAAACAAATAAAATGTAAACACAATGTGTCCGGTAAACAATTGCAACATTGCAGATGAGTGTACAAATAAACCTCGCTGTTAATTTAAGTACCGATGTGGTCAAATAAAATGTTTGAATAAGAGAAACATTTCAATCGACATATACAATAGTTTCTAAACAACCAAGGTCAAGAACCGAACACATCGCGTTTGTATAAAAAAAAACGAGGCGGTCTGCCGGTAGGTAAACCTACGTATGACCGAACCGCAATCAACATAACATGAATGACTGACAAAAAAATATGATTAGTTAAATAATATTCCAAATGAAATTACCTCTAGAAACTTCCCCTTTATGGAACGACAAACAAAACAGCAAAGAAAACTATTTTCTTGAAGAGAGAAAACACCAACACATGTGCACTATCACGCACTAGTAATTACCGCCGCGCCGGCACACGAAAAAAAAAACCTGCACAGATTTCATCTAAACCCAACCTTGGGCATTGTGTTGCTTTAGCGGCAGCACATTTCCTCGGTATTATGTAAGGAAGGCACAATAACAAAACATACGCAGCAGCAGTGTCACAAGTTCACGATGAAACGTATGCACGCGATCGCGAAGATTTACGCACGCCGCGATCTTTGTGTCATAGTAGGAGGGGACGCGGCTGGCGCGAGGCTGCGCGCTCATTGGAAGTCGCGGCCCGACTGTGGGGCTCTCAGGCGGCCGCGGCGGCGGTGGCGGCGGACGCCAGCGGTCGCACGCACTCCGATACGATACGACCACCTGCTGAACTGAGCTCCATCATCTCTCACCACCCTCGACAATTGGACAAAGACGGCGATAATATCGATTCATATGATAAAGTTATCGGAGCGTACCCTGGACAGCGGTGGCCAGCCAAGCTCACTGGGTGAGGGGAGGCGACGACCTGTGCCATCCGACCATGAAGTGTACTAAGTAATGTGCTTGCAATCCTCATTCACACTTAGTGAATGTGATAAAGTAACCGTGTGATTGATTTCACACATTGAAGTGCTGAATGCACCAGTTATTAAAATCAAGCGTAGTGGTACAGTTAAATCAGTCACATATTTACACGGAAAAGAGTAAAAGTAAAGTACAGTCACCGTCATTTTAGTAGGTTATTTCGTAATCAATTATACTGTAACAGTATTTAGGTACCTATAACAGGATATTTTTTGTAGGAATGTGTAGGTAGGTAAAGGTAAAGGTCACCTTTCTGTGTGAACCGGAAACATATTAAATGAAGTGAATATTTGTTTTACAATCACTTCACTCATTTAACACGTCTAGTTTGATATTCATAAACGTTTTACGTTCCACATCTATTATTCGTTTTTTTTTAAAACAGCTGGTATAAGACATTTAGAAACGTTTTTCAGGATATTGCGTTATTACATAATTATTTTAACCTATCCAGTTTGTAAATTTGGTCTACGAATAATTAAATATTACCTGACATAATCTTCATTACTTGTAATTAAATGATTAAGTATTTACTTCCACTACGATTACTAGCAATGGCGTGCACACCATATAGGCAAAAAGACACTGCCTTCCTTAGTATTTTGGATACCCGACCTAATGATAGAATTATTGCTAGATCTTTTTTTGTTGTACTCACGACATAGGCTAACGAAGTCCTGTGTTTTGTGGGTGAGTAGATATGTAGGTACCTATATTTCGTGAAGACCAGTTACCTATCCATAGGTGTCAATCCTTGGGGATTACTGCCTACCTTGTCGTAAAAGCCAGTGCACGCCAGTGCTTACTAGCAGACCAAAAACGTAGTTATGTTTCATGTATGGAAGTACCCTACGAAACATCCTTGTAGATAGTTAAATATTACAATGTACACCACATAATATACCAATAGGTGTTAGAACTCTGTAATAGCAATGGAGCTCAATGCTTTTGATACAGTGGACACTTGATTCGCAAATACCTCTGTCTACCCCGCCTTGGGATTTAAGACCGCGAAAGTATTTTTAGTTTAATGGTCCATTCCACCTTTTTTTTACGTGACAGCTAACGGGGAACTGCGTAGTGACGCAGTGCAAACCCCCACGATGACCTTCGAGTCGCATACTAGGAGGGTCCTGGAAGTACATGAAGGAATTGCGTCAGGACCCAGGTCCATACCACCTACCTATATTTAACTGCTGGTTTGCTTACGGTGTTTCTATCGTAATTTAAGAGCTCTGTGTAGATGTACTCATAAAAATGGTATTTTTTTTCGGTGCAACGCGTTTAAGGGTATAAGTCCGGTATGACATAACATTTTGAAAGGTTTCTGGAATACTTGCAGAGTTATACAACGTGACAGATTTGTCATCAGCAATATTTTTTTCACGCCTTCGGAATCATTGAGAAGAACCCATATTTTATTAAAAAAACAGGAACATTTTTTTCTTAATAACATGATTGGTCTGAAATTGTTTCATAAATAGAGTGAATAAAAGCTATATTTTAATAGCTTTTATTTCATCTCATATAACATACTTGGTAGTTCACGGTAGGGATTCGAGAGGTAAAAATACTTTACTAACAATTAATCAATAATAAAACAAATTAAAATCAGTCACGCCGTTTGTATGAACATCATGATCTGATATTTTTATATTTACACTATCTAATTACAACATAATAAAGACTGTTTTAATAAGTTATCATTCCAAATGAGATTAGTTAACGTGACGTACAAACGGACGGAAATGAGTAAATCTATACTAATATTATAAAGTAACTCGGTCTCCCTGTCTGTCTCACTTTCACGCCAAAACTACTGAACCGATTTAAATGAAATTTGATATAAAAATAGTTTAGAGCCTGAGAAAGGACATTGGCTACTTTTTATCCATCCTGAGAGACGCATCACAAAATAGATGGTTTTATAAAAAAAAAACTTTTGTATGAAGTACCTAAACTACGCGAATGAAATTGCGGGGCATCCACTACTTAATAATTTGGTAACTAGTAATTCACACATTTTTTATTTCAAAATTTGCCTACGGGACCCCAAATAATTAAGCCAGATTTCTACTTCCCCAAACTATTTCTTTGTTAGCACTTAGGAACTTTGTTTGTTTTGAAAAAGAATCTCATTGTGATGCTTATTAAGTTTAAAAAATGCATAATGGGTAAATAAGGTCAAGCTTCTTTCTATCTATACGTTGGAAATAACACCGCCAAATGAAAGACAATAAATATAGGGATTAACTGATTGCAGAGAAAGCCTAATTGAACAAGCACAAGACCACGTCAGTGGGCTGACATGACCTTAAATTGAACAATTTGTGGACATAATTATTGTTTTTTTTTTTTCAAAAAATCTTCAAAGTTGGTACATAAATGACGAAGTTATCTGCGAACAAACATAAAAAAAACATACACTGAGTGTAAAAATGGTCTCAGAAACGTTGTTGCTTTGGTTCATATGAACATCTTTTACTATGGCGACAATATTAATATAATGACTAGCCCAACAACGTGTATAAGACCATTGCTAAGGGTTCTTTTACACTCCGTACACGGTGGAATTGAGAAAGACTTCTTTTTTGAAGTCGCTTTAAAATAACGTAATACAGGTGTGACCGTTTTTTCAATGTCCAAATCCAAAATGTTGTTTCAGAGTCTAATTTGACTGAAATTCGTATGCAAATCGGATGACCTCGTCTACTAAATGTCGCTATAGTAGTGACCCTTTGGTTTGATATTTAGTAAGTTCAGTGATATTTGAAGTGATTATGAATGAGACGAAATTTCCGCCATCGCGTGTCAAGGGCAGCGTAAAATTACATTAATTTATTGTTTTGGATATCCAATTATCCATTATGAGTTAAAAGGTATCAAAAACTCACTGAAGTGCAAGTAATTAATCAAATTAGAAGCCGCTCGTTCGTGCGTTCATTAATCATGGGCTGGTGGGGGCCTAATCTCTAGCTAATACCGCGTTCAATATTTTCGGCGGGTATTTACGCTACAGTGAAAAATCGCTCTTAAAGAATGATAATGCTGTAAGGAAACCACAGAAAAATATAAAAAATGGTATGAAAAAACACAATAGCGGAGATATATTATGTGATCAAAGCCCAGTGGGATTAGAACACTAAGAAAACGATCACTCGTTTGTTGTAGATTGCTTCATTTTAAGACAACCGTTTTTCAGGCAACCTCGTTTAAAGTTATTAGGTTAGGAGCTTGGCTGATAGATTAATGAGTGAGTCGTTTTGTTTAAAAAAACCGAAGAAGAAAACGAAACCGAACAATCATAGACTAACGTAGTTGCATTTGTTTTTTTTAGAAACCCATCATTTACTAGTAAGTGTTGCTATCCGGTTATAACATGTAACTTATTTTTTCCTACTTTTGAAAGATCACGTAGTTACGAAGTTTTAAGGTCACATCAACGGATGCGTCACGTAACTGTTGACAACATGATGTAAATAAACTATGCATAGCATTGTTTAATTTATCATAAAGCCGACGGCCGTTTAACAAATTTCTTGTAAACTTGGTACTATTTTATCGACACACGAGCAATAATCCGCAAAACACATAAAGATTTAATATATAATATATAATTCCGAAATATTGAACACAAGAAGACAATAACTTATGACTTTCGTTTTCGCTATTTTATTGTCTTTAAAAAACAGTTTATTTCACTTAGCTAGCTCTCATCTATTGCGAGATATTTAGTCGTGTTGTGTGTACAGAATTATGTGTGATCCGGACATTGTTGTTCACGAGTGCATATTCAAATGACAGCTCTACCTTAAGTTAGCATTTTACTTTTGTTGGAATGCAAAACTACTGTCAATTTGAGTGTATATTATTATGTAACTAATTAAAAAAAAATTAAATATACTAGGAAATTAGTGAGACAAATTCACATGTCGTATAATATAAACATACCATTACTATTTTTTTAATGTAAACCCAACATAACATTCACTTAATGTCGTTAGTTAAACTTTATTTTTACTTTTGCATGTGGTGTTCACCTAATTAGCCGTACATTTTAATTTATGTATTAACATCATTATATCTATGTAAGCATTAATGTAACCTCTGTTGGTGATCCAAATAAATAAATAAATAAACACTTTTCTCTTAGAAAAGTGTCTTACGTAAAAAAATTCGCAGCAATCCTAAATTTATGTACGAGTATGAACCCTATCTCACCATCACTCAATATCGCTGTGAGTGAGAAAACGAATACGGACACAGAGTTGAAAACTTTCCACCGTGTCGTGTACCCAGTAACCTATCCTCGGGGATTCTGCATGGAGAGAATTCTAAATGTCCCTATCTATTGTTTCTATTCACTACAACGTAAAAAATGTTTCAGCTAACTGTTGAAAACGATTGCTCGTTATCTCTATGCCGACCGAGACCGGTTTCAGCATGAATAATTTCGGGATTTGGTTAGTGTAGCAGAGCTTACCTTTTTTTATCTTTTATGGTAATAATTTATTGTGTCATTTTGTTTTTATAGATAAGAAATAAATAATAATGTAAGTAAAATATATGGTACACGAACAAAATGATGAATGGGCATCAATTCATTTTTATTCTTGTACTTTTTAAACGGTTGCACATACCTACCTACTGCACTAGTTTATTTATTTACGAATTAATTCATATGTTACACTCGTGTCATATTATACAAAGTATCTAGATCTATAATATACATATGTACAAATTGACATAAAAACACCCATGTACAGATAAAGGTACCATTTTTTTATTTAAGAGTTTATACGAAATTTTCACACGGAGCATCTTTACAATGGCAAGGGAGATGCAAACTGAGCTTAGACATACAAAACGACCGGAAAATTTAGATATTGTTGCACCTGTTCTTTCACATACAGCCAGAAAGTGGCGACATGACAGCGGCGGCGGCAGTGGCGGTTTAGCTGAGGCTTCGATGATTTCAGTCCAGGAGTCGCGCGTATCTTCAACTTCTAGTCTAACTATCCCGCTCTCAGCGATGTGAGACGATAGAGAGAGTGATATGCGCTCCGACCAACTCGCTGAAGGTACGCACACAGTTACATGGCAACGAGAATTTGTAATATAAGTTTGCTGAATTCTCCTAGTTGCATAACATGCATTACTGGTTTTGTTACTCTACATGCCCATTTCCTGGTACGAGAGCAATCATTGAATAATTTAAAATATAAAATAATTGTCGTGACATGATTGTCGGCCATATGTATGTTTATAAAATACTATGGCAGTTCAGTGTAAGCAAGAATTTCCAGCTACATTTTTTTGGTACTTGTAAATATGTTAGGGGCATGAAAATGGAGCCGTCTTTTCGGCCTTATTTTTTACTTGTGGTTGAGCTGTGGAACTAGATAGTGTGCAGACAGACGCCTTTATCGTGTAAGTGTGTTATTGATATTAATGGGTTGTTTCTTCAGTCGCCGTAGACGCGAAAAAAGAACGGAAAAACAACAGAAATATAACCTTGTCAGACGTCACCTCCTCCGTCAGCTTACTCGAAAACTTACACAATATACACTTGGTGCGTTGTCGATTTTTCTCACTCCAACGACTTACCTGCGAACAAAAACAAGAAAATTATGAGTAACTAGCAAACACGGCGAACTCCGTTTCGCCACCAGATGGCTTCGTTTCGTTTTCCCGCTTTTCTGTTGAAATTTTTCTTAAATTTTCTTTGCTATAAACCTTACGGAGCCTGAGACCTTTCCAACGAATGCAAAACCGTGAAAATCGGTTCGTGAGTTCTGGAGTTATAGTGTCAGGGAGGAAAACCCGACTTATTTTTATATAGTACATTTAGTTCAATATCATGGACCGTTTTAAGGAGTTCAAAAAAAAACAGACATTTTCATCAATCTATATCCATAAAAGAAAGTCGTGTTAGTTTACAAGTCACTACTATATATATTACACTATTTATAAATCAAGAAAGGCTGAACCGATTCAGCTGAAAATTGGTGGAGAGGTGGCTTAGAGGAGGCGGACATAGGTTTTCACTTCTATCTCGATCCTGTGGGACGCGTACGCACCACGTAGAAGATGTTATAGTTTTTCATGAAATACAGAAACTCCGCGAATAAAAAAATCACTGGGCGTCCACTAGTAGATAAATATTTTGTAATTCTATCTCTGTCTTCTTAGAAAATTGTAGGTGTTGCGTAAAATATAAAAATATTAGTTTCTATCGTGCCGACTCTGTATATGTTAATAATTGCTGTCAGCTTGAAGTCAACCGCAATGTAAAGTAACAGGTAATTTTTTATTTATTTATTTTTTGTCGTTTTTAATTAACTAATTAATGTTTATTTAATTCAAATGTATATCAATTGTAGCTGTAACTGCCACCATTTTAACCAGTATAGTTTTTAAATCAAGTTTATACTTTGTACCTACTAAACATTTGGACTCCTGGTGTCTGAGAAACAAAGATATTATTATTATTAATTTCTACAAATTGTTTGATGCGGATAAAGAGATCTAAGTACCCGTACGGAAGCAAATTCAATGACCTTTAAAGGATTGCGCAATCACACAATGCTATGTGCGTTGAAGGAAAATTTTGGCAACCAATCCACCTGTTGACGTCATAGAAATATCAAACTACATACCCAAAAAAGTTGTGCCTTTTATTAATATTATAGGTAGGTACCTAAATATGAATGTAATTGAAATTACCATCACAAAACTTTGTACACGTATTTTTGGAAGTGTTAAATGAAGTAACGCAGGCTAATAGTACAGCTAGCTATAATGTATACCGTATAGATCCTGAATCGTTGAACTCATTGTTTTCATAAGTATTTCCTGTCTAGTTAGTTTTAACAAATAAATATCTTGATAGACAATAGCGTTTTCTCAGCTAATATTGATTTACCTACTGTGTATGTCATTTTAGTGATAACGTGAGTTGTAAATATAAAAAAAAAACACTTCACGCCCACTTTAATCCCAAAAACGAGGTATGCAGAGGCACTTGCTAAGCAAATGCCCAAGGTCCACCAAGCGTATTTATTCCAACGTGTCTATGTACGCAAAGCAACGCTCATACGGTGAAGGACAACATCGTAATTAAACTCGCACACCACAAGATGTGTGAACCCTATGACGGCGATGGGCTCACCCCCTGTCACATTGTAAACATTAAATTACTAATAAAATATTTTTTTTTAATAACGACTAAGTTCGCTGACATTTACTTTGACAGTGAATGTTCAGTTCATTTTTTATGTTAATTTAATACACTGCGACAAGGATCTGTTGAATATTTGATGTAATTTCTTGCCATTTCTGTATTTCTCCCTTTCTTGGTTTGTTTTATGTTTTTTGCTGACCTATGCTTGTATTGTGTTAATATCCGTCAAAACAAAACTCGATTGGCTTAAACGGGTGATACGTTTTTAGCCTCACCCCAAAAGGTCCCCGTCCGGCCTACTATAAATTTCACTATAAGTCACCAGCTGCCAGCGTCGTTGTGTTACCGGCGGTTATCTACGTTAATTTCGTTCTCGTGAGCATTTTGGGATAAATAACATATGACACACGAGATATAATAAGTATACAATTCCTTAAAACATTCCATCGCAGACCACATCTCTGCTGATATTAATCAGGGTTGTGGTCAAACTTAATTATACACTTTTGGTTAATTAATTATATATATTTACGAAATTATCTTTATCTTTAAACAAGCAATTCTTGTATATATATATAATTGGAATCTCGGAAACGGCTGCACCGATTTTCATGAAATTTGGTATGTAGAGGGATTTCGGGGCGATAAATCGATCTAGCTAGGTTTAATTTTTAGAAAACATCTTTCCAACCGTTTTTTCGGGCATGAAAAATGAATATTAAGTTGTATTCTTCTGTTGTATATCTTACAATAAATGTAGAATTGTACGTACATCTAAACATAAAAAAACAATCTACATCTTTTAATCCCATAGCGGGGTAAGTAGAAGCGCTTTTTAGGCAAATGTTCACGATTCACCAAGCATATTTTACCCCATGAGTCCCTCACCGTTACCGGGTTCACACACCTGCGGGTTTCATCACGTTAATGTTGTACACCGTATAAGCGTCGTATAACGGTTCTGAAGAGAAACATTTATACAACCAGGGCACGAATACACCTAGTCTGTGAAAGAGTCCGATTGCTTCACGTCCAGTTGCCGGACTCGAACCCGCGACCTCCCGATTGCATGTTAAGTATCCGATCAACTGGACCACACGCCCCGTAATATATTTTTGCAGTGAAGCACGTTAATCTGTTAAGCACACGTGTAAAATCATTGACATACGCACACGATTCTAGCTCTTATCTTTAACTGTAGACGTCACATTGTCCAATTACGTAGAGGCAATTGATGTCGACGCCTTTTTTAGTTTCACATAACTGCCTATTGTTTTGTCACAATAGTTACCAGCCTATGATGCTAAAGTGTCTGTAAAAGGAATATTTTATAACTAGAAAGATTATCGTGAGGCCGCTGGTTAACCGGTTAATGTACAATTATTGTAACCAACTCTCTGATTTAAACGGAATCACTGTATTTCCTTGTACCGGAAGCTGGTATTAAATCCGGTATTGATATACATAGGTATAGTTAGGTTTCATGTAAGGTAAATTAGTGCGAAGCTATTGTTCCATTTAATTCAAATTTATGTTCTATTAAATCATAATTAGCCGTGTGGTGACGGCGAACAGGATAAATTGTGTCACCACCTCAGCCCAACTTTTCAGTCGTGGGTTTCGTAAGAGGCGACCGAGAGCACTCTTCACTACGAGTTAAACTACAAAACCACAACACCAATGCGATCGTCAACCCTCCTGCCAAGCGTGGCCATTATTTCTATTTCCCCTAAATTATCATGGAAATCATTCGGGGAGGCTCTCATCTTGCAGTAGACGTAATGCGGCTGATGATGATGATAATATAAATTCTAGTTTGAATATTTGTGAATATAAAATGTGAGTATACAGTTCGACAAATATATTTTGGCCTATGAGTGCTGAATATCTAATATGAGTTATCTTCACTCTAGTCTGCATTACTCTCATGCTGTGCTTGTATTGTTATAATATGGAGTTAGCATTATTCTTCAAAATAAGATTCAATTGGCTTCAATTGAATGTCATTTTTTTGAGAAACGTGCCAAAAGGTACTTCTTTATACCACATTGTAGTTCACCCGACTAACGCTGTTTTTCCAATACATATTATTAACAGTACTTCTCTGCTATTATATGCACATATTAAATATTAAACCTTCCTCTAGAATCACTCATTGTCAACTAAAGAAAATCGCTTCAAATCCGTTGCGTAGTTTTAAAGATCTAAGTATGGTGTATATGGTCAAACAGCTGGAGGCGACTTTATTTAATACGTATATATACATACTATCACGTCCTAAAAACTCAGGTCAGAACCTTAGGATTATATAAATAAAATATAAAATAAATATTTTACAGTCCTTCGTCCACAATTAACCATTAAATTAAAAAAAAATGGCTCTTATGTTAAGCACAATTAACATGTTATGGAGTTAAGAATGCCATTAACATGTTTGATCAATCAATCATGTTTCAATCAAAGATGACTTTGACGAAACTTCGTGGGGAGATTGTTTACAGTAGGGATTAGAACATGGTCTATATTATATATCCCGACAACATCTAAATTTGTAAAGGATACACCGCGGTGATTTTTAATAAAACGCGCAAAGATGTCAATATTTTAAAGAGAAGCTTGAGCTTGCCTTTGTTATTGTGCCGTCAAAACGTCGTCGAGTAAAAAAAGTATCTTCGCACCGATATACCTGCCCGGTAAAAATATTAGAGTATACCTACTTAGAAAATGAAGTACTAATCTAATTAATATCAGACTTCGATCAATAGTACGTTATGCAAAAGCTGAGGTCCCACGATCGCGTAACAAATTAAAATTTATTTTTATATTACTTTGCAAGTTCATTAGCAACTGACTGACTGTCAATAGTAGTACTGTATAAAAAATATACAAGGTTCTATTATTGTGTTTTTGAAGTACATACTTCGTGTAGTAATAATGGTAAATAAACTTCACCCCTTTAAATCTGAAAGCGGAGCCTACCCCGACACAATTTTCCACTAAAAATAACTACTAAAAAATACTAAATATAAAATTAAAATAAATACACTTCACGCCTTTTAATCCCAAAGCGGAGTAGGCAGAGGCACTTGCTAAGGCAAATGCCCACGGTTTACCAAGCGTATTTAACCCAAGGTGACAGGGGGTGAGCCCATCGCCGTTATAGGGTTCACACACCTTGTGGTGTGTGGGTTTCATCACGATGTTGTCCTTCACCGTACGAGCGTTGCGTTGCGTACATAGGCTCTGAAAAATAGTCCCATTGGTACACGTCCAGTAGCCAGACTCGAACCCGGGACCTCCCGGTTACAAGTCAAGTATCCGACCAACTGGAC
>SJJU01016704.1:0-14747 GCA_012932125.1 Conopomorpha cramerella
CCTCTATCCAGCGCTGCTAGATGCTGATTTGGGACACAACAATAATTACGAGTTTAAGATTAATTTTGTTATACAAAAAATACATTGCAATTCAATGCGCGACTACGTTCATGACTAATCCGTGGCGGCAATTGGGAGAGCAATTTACGGATCTGTGTTTTTTTGGTTACAATGTTTTTTTTTCTACTTTTAATCCTCTTGAATCGCACATATGCTAAACTCTACACAAGTCTCGTCTTGGACGTATTGAACGCATGTTTGGAACACGTTCAAGACGAGACTTGCGAGTGTCCGAAACTGAATCAACGTCGTAGACCGAGACGCCCTCTGTCCGAGACCACGGACAAAGCTGCACCCGCCGTATCGAAGGTAGCTTCCCGGCCCCCGACAACGACCACGGGCAACGAAGATCTACTTCGGTATATTTTATGGTATTTAATCAAATCGGTCCAAAGTGACGCACAACAAGTAACTCTTAACACTTCTTCACGAAAATATTAAATCACCGAAAAAAAATGTTTACAAAATTCAAATGGAACCCTAACCTAAAACACATCCTGTCCCATAGTAAAAATAATTCTCAATACCGTTTAATATTAAGTTATGCGTGGTTATACAAAAAAAAATTATACCCCTGGATTTCAAAACCTTCTCAGTTTTTAACCGACTTCAAAAAAGGAGGAGGTTCTCAATTCGTCTGTATTTTTTTTATGTTTGTTACTTCAGAACTTTCGCCTGGGTAGACCGATTTGGATGTTTTTTTTATTTGAGGGCTGGTGCTTCTAAATTTGGATCAGTTTCGACAATGGCATCCATGACAAAACCACATATATGTCAATTTTTACTGGTTGAAGTCGGTTCTTTTTTCTTTAAGTTATTAGTAGGCACACTACGAGTATTATGCAAAAAATAATTCAACAGTTTCAAAACCTATCTGTACTAAAAGTCTATCTCCGATTGTTCTCATCGGTTTATGTTTTAACTCCGAGACGTAGTATTTCCATCAATCAAATATTTTTCACAGAAGTCACTGCATAATTTTTTTTTGCAGGAACAAATCAGAACATTCATTTCACGACACATCATGCACACACCTTTTGATATGCGGGTTTTCACAGTAAAGTTTTCCCTCACCGTGAGAGCATTGTTCAGCGTAGGTACGGTCGCCCAAGAAAATGGTCTGTCAGTTTCGATGACACTTCCCGTGTCACTAAAACATCAATAAGGTAGAGTTGGCATATTGTGACAAGTGAACAATGAACCTTAATGTTTAATGATATTCATATGAGTTTCAACCTTAAGGTGGTAGAGCAGATTCTTGGCCGACTGTACCTGAAATACGCTGTTTGTGAAAGGTGGACTCGGGACCTACCTTATCCAAGTCGAGTGTTCCAGCAAGCAGACTAGTTTATTTCGTTGGTCTTTATTTCAGCTCTAAGAAAGGTGATCCTTGAACTTTTTAATTCACTTCATAATATTTCCTTTCACTTTAGCTAAGGTCCAAATAAAAACAAGTCCAGTTGGTCGGATACTTGACTTGTCACCGGGAGGTCGCGAGTGGAGGACGTGCACCAATGGGGCTCTTTTTCAGAGCCTATGTATGAAACGCAACGCTTTTACGGTGAAGGACAACATCGTGATGATACCCGCACACCACATGGTGTATCAGCGATGGGCTCACCCCCTGTCACGTTGGGTTAAATACGCTTGGTGAGCCGTGGCATTTACTTAAACAAGTGCCTCTGCCTACCCCACTTTGGAATTAAAAGGCGTGAAGTGTATTTTCGCGTGTGAATATTTTCTCACTCTTCTTATTTTTTTTTTGCCTATCGATAAGAATTCGAACAACATTTCTGACTGCGAATTTTCACGTACCCATTCCAATGGAAAAGGGTGTGAATGATTCCGACATACCTTTGTACATTTCTAAGCAGGCGGAGCGCGAAATGACGGACAAACAAAATGTAATTTTCAAACGTAGTCAAGTGGGCAGAGGTTGGTACTTTGTGCCTACAAACCGTTGCCTTTTCAATATAATATATATTTTCTTGGCTACCGAGAAATCGTTGTGAGAGACGGCAATTGGGTTAGAGAACTACGTGATTGGCTGGTTTCTGTAGTTCTTTGAGCACCTCGCCAGCACCATGTTAGACTGATTAGCTATATATTGAGCTCGCCATCTCAAAAGTTATCTTTATAAGCGAGCTCAGTTCAATCAGTTTCAACTTTGTGTATCGCTTTAAACGCCTTCCATTGGTAGGTAAGGAATAGACGGTCATGTTTAAGGTCGCGTTTACACGGTTTAAATATTGTAGGTAAGGTACTGGGGTTCATAAGCTGCGAGTTTGTGTTTGAATGCTTGAAATTTTCGTGCATATGCTTAGATAAAATAACCACGTTATCAGGCAGCACACGCGTCAAGAAATACACCACATAGACATAAAGAAAAGACATAACTTAAAGAAAAAAGAACTGACTACAACCAGTAAAATTTGACATAATATATGTGGTTTTCTCATGGATGCCATTGTCGGAACTGAACCAAACTTTTATGGGACCTAACGGAAAGCACCAACTTACAAATAAAAAAGTCGCACGATTTGTGACATAGCAGCCAATCACAGCGCGTTATATGTCTTGTTACTTCTTTCTTGGTATGCCCTGCTAGGGGGCTGGAGGGAGATTCGAGCTCGTGGCCTCCCAATATTTTGGAGAATAAATGCTTAAAGTACTTAACCGACAGTTTTCCAATACTATCTGATTGTCTGACTTGTGAGTGGCCTAGAATTTTATTCTTCTGCCTATCGTTTGTGCCGGTTGCCCGTCTCGTTTGCGCGGGAGGACACAGCCACCGTGACATATTTAATGCTCCAATGAGAAGTTTTCTGATAGCTTCAAATATGTAAAAAGTAGTTCCAAAACATCTCACAGATGGCGCTAATCAGACATGATCTTAAGGAGAAACTCATTTAAGAATTATCAACAAAAAATATAAATATGAAATGACAACCTTGTCTAGGTAGTGCCATCATTTCTTAGAACTGTAATAAGCCTGTCAGAAATCCTCCCATTTTTATAAAACACTAGCTGTCCCGGCAAACATTTGTTTTGCCATAATAAGTTGCCTTTGTACCCCGTGTATTGGGAGAAATACAACTGGTAGATGCAAAAAAAATAGATAGTAGCCGATTCTCAGACCTACTGAATACGCATATAAAATTTGGTAAAAATCGGTCAAGCCGTTTCGGAGGAGTATGGCAACGAAAACTGTGACACGAGAATTTTATATATTAGATTATGCACACATTCATATGGCCATTTATAGCTTGACAAATTGATGATTATGCTTAAAGTACAGGGAGTTTAGATGATAACCTTCTGAATTGAAGATAGACTAATATTTATTTGACGTTAGTGTTAAGGGTACTGCATGTGTATTCTAAGCGGAAATACACGCATATGCTCTCCCGCTTACATAAATGCGGGATGACAGAGAGAGCGACATGCGCTCCGTTGGATGTGGAATATTCACACAAAAATATACAAACATGAGCCGATTAGATTTTTATTTTCTCTCTCTATTAACTCTGGAAGCAACCGTCAATAATGTATTAAGTGTATGTTCTTGTAAGAACAGAAAGTCGCTCATTTGCTACAAAAACGTGATATATCAGAATTTGACATGGATTTTTTTAGTTTCCCTCTCTTTATCAGCTTAGCCATCATTAAACCCTAATTTCCTTATCAAGGAATCACCTCAGAGATATCTCCTTTTACTATCATGCATGACACATAGATTCATAAACCACGGAGTCATCGGCGACCAAACATAAAAAGGAATTTTTGAACTCACTTGAAAAGGGTACAAATTTTTCAATAATATTTTGTATGAAGACTCGTGTATTATTTTCTGTTGTTGTTTTATCATTATAGTGTTTTATTGCTAACTCCTGAAAGGGAGTTCCTCGAAAATCATGAAAATGAGCATTGGTACAACAATATCCACCTAATACTTTACTAATTGTGTAACGGAGTCTGTGTTTCCTGCGCAGTACAATCTGAAAGTCTTCAAGTCGCGGGTAATTAGGTACCTAATGAACAAGTGTGCTCCATCGTAGACCACATCGCTGCTTAACATCAAGTAGCATAGAAGCAAACGCTTGTTCATTGCGTTTAAAAAAATACACTTCATGTCTTTAATCCCAAAGAGGGGTAGGCAGAGGCACTTGCTAAAGCAAATACCCGCGGTTCACCAAGCGTATTTAACCCAACGTGACAGGGGGTGATCCCATCGCCGTTATAGGGTTCACACACCTTGTGGTGTGCGGGTTTCATCACGATGTTGTCCTTCACCGTACGAGCGTTGCGTTGCGTACATAGGCTCTGAAAAAGAGTCCCATTGGTACACGTCCAGTAGCCGGACTCGAACCCGCGACCTCCCGGTTACAAGTCAAGTATCCGACCAACTGGACCACAGACGCTCTAGAAATAACAACAAGGCTTTAATTAGCGCATGTTTGTATGAAAGAAATAGCAATATCCCTAGACATTTTTGATGTGTGTAGTCATACCGGAACTGTGTAAAACCGCCTTAATCAAATCCACCTCAACCAACTGGCACAGAGCAATCGCACTGTTTTCAGGCCGCTGGGAAATTTCTGTTTTCTTATAACTCGTGACATTAACAAGGTAGTTGTTGGTCTTATTACAATAACCTTCAACCAATCTAGCATGACCCTTTCTTCCTTAAAATGCGCTAACAAAAAAAGCTCAAAATGTTTGGTTACTAACAAGAACTGGTAGGTACCTGGTGAAATAAATGAATTGTGTTTTCCTCAACGAATTTTCGTCGGACCCAAATTACACAAGTGTTTATGTTCAACACAGTTTTAGAATTTCCTGAATAATTTCTTTGTTACATGTTTTAACTTCCCTACCTGTCCTGGACAAAAGATTCCATTTAGGAGTACCTATTCAGTGTGAGGTCGTAATGGGAAGATACACAAACTAAAGTAGGTTCCTATTTATTTGAAACTCGACGTGTTTTCATGAGAAATATAAGACAAGAACACTTATTGTTTCTCAGAATAGCTCAGAATAAAGTGTACAGACGACATGAATTGATGAGTATTTATTTTTAAATTAAGTATAAGGAGAAGAGATTCGTATAGTACTGGTAAGAAATAGTATAGTTCATTATTGTAAATAGCGTTAATAATTAATTGTCATAGTATTATATTAACGTTCACAAGAGTAGGATTTAGTTGTAATTTAGTTTATAATTAAGTAAGTGTACTTAGTACCTCACACATGGCGAGTGTACTACTAACCATACTGTTGCTTTTGCCCTCACAGGGTTCATGTTTGATACTTTGCTATTTATTTAAGAACTTTTGCTGTAACATGAGTGCAATAAACGAATTGAATTGAATTGAATTGTATTTTTACACTGTGAAAACGTACCAGCCCAAGTTCGTTTTGTCAGTTTCGTCCAAGATCAGCATGATACTCATCGTCATCATCATGTCAGTCCACTGATGTCCACTGCTGGTTATAGGCCTACTCAAAGGCGCGCCACATCGATCGGTGGCAGCATGAGATCTTTCATGCTTATCTTTGGTTAATTTTAGCGCTACAAACTAAACCCGTTTTAAAATTTTAACATCATGTCAGTTTTAATATCAAGTCACCGCGTTTCCTTTAAAAAAATGCATTGTTTATTCTATCACTACATACACAGTTTTTCATTAATAGTATTGTTCTTATTACTAGTCTAAGTTTTGGGATATTAGAAGGCTTGCTGGTTTTTAAGCATGCAACTAGGTATCCTAGCCTTAAAATCATGCTAGTAACTAGCATATTGTGTAAAATGAAATAAGAATTTTATTCTGACATCTACAAATATCCATTTATTAAAACGTTTACAGTCGAAAACGTTTTTGACCACGGTCCGTTCGGCGTACCAACAATGACGTCACCAAACAATAAAGGAAATCGATCGTGACGTCATCCCATCACTCGATTCGACAATCGAGCACTGAATCGAATTACGTTTTAATGCATCGATAATGAGCATTGAACGTTAAAATTTTCGCGGTGTGTGAGCAGCCATTTTTGAAATGGTTCGCTGAATTCAGTCAGAGAAATGTGTTCATGAAGTTTTGTGCCATGCTTTATTCGAATTATTGTTGTGAAATTATTTTTGTGTGACAGAAATATTATATGAATGTCAATAAGGTGAAAAGGGTAGAACAATGTCAAGACTTCGGGTGTTTAGTTCTTGATTCATACCTATACGGAGTGAATAAGTTTCAAAAGTTTGTTCCACTAAAAGCACAATATGATTTTCCTGTACCTGGTCATGATCACAGTTTTCCCAAGGTGGTACTTGCACCAAGATGGTCCCTACCATCATGATGGGACCTGTAGTGCAATTCTCGTATTTTTGCTCGATCACAATTACGTTTTGGTTTAGCTTTTTTTTTTTTATCACTAGCTTATAGCTATATTAGCTTACGCTCGAGTTTAGTCGAGTTCAAAAATTACCAGAATACCGTTTGTTTGAGAAGAGTAATTTTAGTCTTGTTTGTTTACGAGAATACGCTTAGACGATTCCGAGCCGTTTGACGTACTATTGAAATTCGATAGTAACACGAGAACGATAGTAACAAGAGAGTTTGAACTAAGTTGAGACATTTTTAGTATCGACGAAAATACGAGAATTGCACTACAGGCTGGTCTTACGTTCTGATTATGATAGCGTACCCGAATTTGCAAGGAAGGCTACAAGACCGATCGTTATGGCGTGCCTTGGGAGACGTCCAACAGTGTACTTCATCATCAGCCACATAACGTCCACTGCTGGACGAGGGCCTCCCCCAATGAGATCCGTCATTTGGGGTGAAATGCAAGTAATCGCCACGCTTGGCAGGCGGGTTGGCGATCGCAGTGGTGTTGTGGTTTAACTCACAGAGAGAGCTGCTGCCCGTTCTCTGGAGAGCTCCCTCGGTCGCCTCTTACGACCCCCATGACGGGAAAAGTTGGGCTGGGGTGGTGACACATGTATTCTATTCGCCGTCACCACACGGCTAACAGTGTACTTCAGTGGTCGCTCATCATGATAAGTGAATGAATCAGTCAGTTCACGCCTTTTAATCCCAATTCGGTGTAGGCAGAGGCACTTGCTAACCAAATGCCCACGATTCGCCAAGCGTATTTAACCCAACGTGAGCCCATCGCCGTTATAGGGTTCACACACCTTGTGGTGTGCGGGTTTTATCACGATGTTGTCCTTCGCCGTACGAGCTTTGCGTTGCGTACATAAGGCTCTGAAAAAAGTACCATTGGTACACGTCCAGTAGCCGGACTCGAACCCGGATTGCAAGTCTAGTACGACCATCTAGACCGCAGACGCTCTTTGTTAAATTATTATTAAGTCATATTAATGTTAAGTACTTAGATGTAAGTCTTGACAATTTCAAAAGATGCCAGTTTCTTCCTGGTTGTACTGGCCAGTAAAAGGAGTTAATTCTAAACGGGGACGTTTAATTTTTTTTTTATATTCATACATGACTTTCATCAAGCTTTGTGTTATACTATACTAGTGGACTCGACAGACGTTTTCTTGTCTTAACTATTAATATGAATATAAAATTAGTATAACCTCCGGGTGCCTATGCCTAGCAGTGGATTTCTTTCATAAGAACCTTCCGCTGTCATTAATAAGCACACCAAAGGAAGAATTAGCGAAATCGGTCCACCCGTTCCGGAGTTATAACATTACAACGCAAAGTGGCATTGATTTTTATATATACACTCGGGAGCAATGAAATCCACTCAGTATACTACCGATTTCATTGCTCCCTAGTGTATGTGTATCTTGTTAAATGTTATAACACTTATAATGATGAAATAATATTTTGAGTGATGTGGTGACATAATTTCTTGTTAAATGTAATATACCCATATTTGAACCCTTAATCAGACAAGGTTTGGTGTTTTTCTGAAGGATTTTGGACTCTATTGACGTTTGTTATTCTAATTACCGACTCCATCACATAAACCCGGGGGATGTTTATCATAAAATCTAGCTTTTATGTGAAATTATTGTTTACTGTTTACATAGGTATGTGTCCTATACTGTCACATACCTTATGTGATTATTCTGTGATAACTTCTCTGAAATCTTTAGATAATTCCAGTGAAAACAATAGGGTTTAAAGTATGTGTTGGTAAAGTGGCAATATACTAGCCTTCGTTTAATTAAGGGTTAAGCATGCTCAGCCAGTAAAAAAATAAATTTCTAGCTGTATCCATAATAGCTGGTCGAAAATATCCTAAATTTCTTCGAGAAAAGGTTGGCACGGCGTGGTTGCTAGTCTTGGCGGATACTCTATCGTGCTCCCAGGAACCATTTTAGTAGTAAACTATGCAATTTATGCACTCTCGGTTTTGCACCTATCTGTTAAATCAAGGAAATAGGGTGTTTTATTTTTATAAGTATGTATTTAAAAAGTGTATTAAGTATGTATATTTTATATTTTGAAGGAAGATGTAGTGACCAAGATTGAAAAGGGCATGCTTCGGTGGTTTGGGCATATGGAGAGAATGGATGAAAGTCGATTGAAGAAAGAGATTTATATGGGTGATGTAATGGGCCGGGTGAGTAGAGGTCGCCCCAGAAGGACATATACAGACCAGCTTGGTGATGTCCTGGCCGAAGGTGGCGTGAAAAGTACTCGAAACCGGAGGTCATGTATGAAAAGATGATGCGAAAGGGGTATGTCAGGACCGTGACAAATGGAGATCTGTAGTCTCTGCCTACCCCTCTGGGAGAAAGGCGTGAAGTGTATTTATATGTATTTCGTTGTCGGAATCCCATAACACAAGTGCTTTAGCTACTTAACATGGGATGAAGGCAATGTCTCTTGTTTGTCAATGTCTGTTGTTGTGAAATATAAAAAAAGAAAACAATGGAATTGTCTGAAAAATCTAGTTTTTTTTTATACACAGTACCTAAATATAGAGCATTTGTTTCTAATCCCTACTCCCTACTATTAATATTGTAAATGCAATGAAAGTAACTCTGTCTGTCTGTCTGTGTCTGTCCGTCGGTCTGTTACGTTTTCCCGCTTAAAGCTTTCAACCGATTTTGATGAAATTTGGCACAGAAAATCTTTAGACCCTGAGAAAGAACATATATACCTACTACATAATAACTAGTATTGCCAAAAAATTACCTTTTATTGCCAAAAAAGGAAAGTTGAAAGTTTGTATGGGATTAATTAATTTTAAAAGATAAAACCATGAACCTTTATATTTAAGCACTTGATAAGAAAATAGATTAATAGAAATAATTCGACATTTGTTCTAGCGTTTGTGGAATTTCGAATGTATCATATTTCTAAAATATGAAACCATTATTATTGTCAATGTCAAAGTCACATTTATTATTGTCAATATAAACTAAATTACAACTAAATCCTACTCTTGTGAACGTTAATATAATACTATGACAATTAATTATTAACGCTATTTACAATAATGAACTATACTATTTCTTACCAGTACTATACGAATCTCTTCTCCTTATACTTAATTTAAAAATAAATACTCATCAATTCTTGTCGTCTATACACTTTATTCTGAGCTATTCTGAGAAACAATAAGTGTTCTTGTCTTATATTTCTCATGAAAACACGTCGAGTTTCAAATAAATAGGAACCTACTTTAGTTTGTGTATCTTCCCATTACGACCTCACACTGAATAGGTACTCCTAAATGGAATCTTTTGTCCAAGACAGGCAGGGAAGTTAAAACATGTAACAAAGATATTATTCAGGAAATTCTAAAACTGTGTTGAACATAAACACTTGTGTAATTTGGGTCCGACGGAAATTCATTGAGGAAAACACAATTCATTTATTTTACCAGTTACCTACCAGTTCTTGTTAGTAACCAAACATTTTGAGCTTTTTTTGTTAGCGCATTGTAAGGAAGCAAAGGGTCATGCTAGATTGGTTGAAGGTTATTGTAATAAGTCCAACAACTACCTTGTTAATGTCACGAGTTATAAGAAAACAGAAATTTCCCAGCGGCCTGAAAACAGTGCGATTGCTCTGTGCCAGTTGGTTGAGGTGGATTTGATTAAGGCGGTTTTACACTGTTCCGGTATGACTACACACATCAAAAATGTCTAGGGATATTGCTGTTTCTTTCATACAAACATGCCCTGATTAAAGCCTAATGTTCTTAGCTCTAGATGCACATTTTTTTTAAAACGCAATGAACAAGCGTTTGCTACTATCCTACCTGATGTTAAGCAGCGATGTGGTCTACGATGGAGCACACTTGTTCATTAGGTACCTAATTACCCGCGACTTGAAGACTTTCAGACTGCACAGCGCAGGAAACACAGACTCCGTTACACAATTAGTAAAGTATTAGGTGGATATTGTTGTAATAATGCTCATTTTCATGATTTTCGAAGAACTCCCTTTCAGGAGTTAGCAATAAAACACTATAATGATAAAACAACAACAGAAAATAATACACGAGTCTTCATACAAAATATTATTGAAAAATTTGTACCCTTTTCAAGTGAGTTCAAAAATTCCTTTTTATGTTTGGTCGCCGATGACTCCGTGGTTTATGAATCTATGTGTCATGCATGATAGTAAAAGGAGATATCTCTGAAGTGATTCCTTGATAAGGAAATTAGGGTTTAATGATGGCAAACCTGATAAGGAGAGGGAAACTAAAAAAATCCATGTCACATTCTGATATATCACGTTTTTGTAGCAAATGAGCGACTTTCTGTTCTTACAAGAACATAAACTTAATACATTATTGACGGTTGCTTCCAGAGTGAGAAAATAAAAATCTAATCGGCTCATGTTTGTATAAAGGAAAGCATAGTATCACTATATTTTTGTGTGAATATTCCGCATTCATTGCAGCGCATGTCGCTCTCTCTTTCATCCCGCATTTATATAAGCGGGAGAGCGTATGCGTGTATTTCCGCTTGGAGTACACATGCAGTACCTTTAACACTAACGTCAAATAAATATTAGTCTATATTCATTTTAGCAGGGTATCATCTAAACTCCCTGTACTTTAAGCATCATCAATTTGTGAAGCTATAAATGGCCATATGAATGTGTGTATTATAGAAATGGGAGGTTTTCTGACAGGTGGCTCATTACAGTTCTAAGAAATGTAAATAGATGGCACTGCCTAGACAGGGTTATCATTTCATATTTATATTTTTTGTTGACAATTCTTAAATGAGTTTCTCTAAGATCATGTCTGATTAGCGCCATCTGTGAGATGTTTTGGAACTACTTTTGACATATTTGAAGCTATCAGAAAACTTCTCATTGGAGCATTAAATATGTCACGGTGGCTGTGTCTTCCCACGCAAACGAGACGGGCAACCGGCACAAACGATAGGCAGAAGAATAAAATTCTAGGCCACTCACAAGTCAGACAATCAGATAGTATTGGAAAACTGTCGGTTAAGTACTTTAAGCATTTATTCTCCAAAATATTGGGAGGCCATGAGCTCGAGTCTCCCTCCAGCCCCCTAGCAGAGCGATCCAAGAAAGAAGTAACAAGACATATATTGCGCTGTGATTTGTTGAAACAATCTCAGTCGCTTGAAGCGTGACATAGCAAGCGCGTCAAGAAAGACAAGACACAGAATAAATACGCGCTGTGATTGGCTGCTATGTCACATATCGTGCGACTTAGCTTGTTTCAACCAATCGCAGTGCCTGCTATTTCTTGTCATGTCTTTCTTAGAGCGCTTTGCTAGGGGGGCAAAGTGCGTATTTTTAACCGACTTCAAAAAAGGAGGAGGTTCTCAATTCGTCTGTATTTTTTATGTTTATTACCTCAGAACTTTCGCTTGGGTGAATCGAGTTCTATATTTTTTTTTTATTTGAAAACAGGTGCTTCCTGTTTGGTCCCATACAAATTTGGTTCAATTCCGACAATGGCATTCATGAGAAAACCACATATAGTATGTCAAATTTTACTGGTTGAATTCGGTCCTTTTTTCTTTAAGTTATGTCTTTTCTTTATGTCTATGTGGTGTATTTCTTGACGCGTGTGCTAAGCCTGCTAAAGTGGTTATTTTATCTAAGCATATGCACGAAAATTTCAAGCATTCAACACAAACTCGCAGCTTATGAACCCCAGCACCTTACCTACAATATTTAAACCGTGTAAACGCGACCTTAAACATGACCGTCTATTCCTTACCTACCAATGGAAGGCGTTTAAAGCGATACACAAAGTTCAAACTGATTGAACTGAGCTCGCTTATAAAGATAACTTTTGAGATGGCGAGCTCAATGTACAGCTAATCAGTCTAACATGGTGCTGGCGAGGTGCTCAAAGAACTACAGAAACCAGCCAATCACGTAGTTCTCTAACCCAATTGCCGTCTCTCACAACGATTTCTCGGTAGCCAAGAAAATATATATTATATTGAAAAGGCAACGGTTTGTAGGCACAAAGTACCAACCTCTGCCCACTTGACTACGTTTGAAAATTACATTTTGTTTGTCCGTCATTTCGCGCTCCGCCTGCTTAGAAATGTACAAAGGTATGTCGGAATCATTCACACCCTTTTCCATTGGAATGGGTACGTGAAAATTCGCAGTCAGAAATGTTGTTCGAATTCTTATCGATAGGCAAAAAAAAATATAAGAAGAGTGAGAAAATATTTACACGCGAAAATACACTTCACGCCTTTTAATTCCAAATTGGGGTAGGCAGAGGCCACTTGCTAAAGTAAATTCCACGGCTCACCAAGCGTATTTAACCCAACGTGACAGAGGGTGAGCCCATCGCCGGGGTTCACACACCATGTGGTGTGCGGGTTTCATCACGATGTTGTCCTTCACTGTAGAAGCGTTGCGTTTCGTACATGGGCTCTGAAAAAGAGCCCCATTGGTACACGTCCTCGGTGACAAGTCAAGTATCCGACCAACTGGACTTGTTTTTATTTGGACCTGATGCAAATTGAGATTTGTTTTTGCTCGTAGGTAAAGTAAAAGGAAATATTATAAAGTTAATTAAAAAGTCCAAGGATCACCTTTCTTAGAGCTGAAATAAAGACCAACGAAATAAACTAGTCTGCTTGCTGGAACACTCGAATTGGGTAGGGTAGGTCCCGAGTCCACCTTTCACAAACAACGTATTTCACCTACGCTGAACAATGCTCTCACGGTGAGGGAAAACTCTACTGTGAAAACCCGCATATCAAAAGGTGTGGGCATGATGTGTCGTGAGATGACTGTTCTGATTTGTTCCTGCAAAAAACATAATATGTTTTTTGCACTTTTCACAGAAGACTTCTGTGAAAAGTGTTTGGTTGATGGAACTACGTCTCGGAGTTAAAACATTAACCGATGAGAACAATTGGAGACAATCTATTAGTTTTTTTTAATCCTTAAGAACAAGCGTTTGACCACCATCCTGTCTGATGTTAAGTAGCGATGTGGTCCACGATGGAGCACACTTGTGCATTAGGTACCTATTCACCCGCGACTTGAAAAGACCTTCAGACTGTACTGCGCAGGAAACACAGACTCCAGCATGTCATTCCACATCCTAGCGGTTCGTACTATGAAAGTAGACGCAAACCGTTTGGTTCGCGTAAATGGTAAAGTATTATTAAGTGGTATTAGTACAGATAGTTTTTGAAACTGTTCAATATTTTTTTACGTAATACTCGTAGTGTGTGTTTGTTACCTACTAATAACTTAAAGAAAAAAGAACTGACTTCAACCAGTAAAATTCGACATTTATGTGGTTTTGTCATGGATGCCATTGTCGGAACTGAACCAAATGTATATGGGACCAAACGGGAAGCACCAGTTCTCAAATAAAAAAAAACATCCAAATCGGTTCACCCAGGCGAAAGTTCTGAGGTAACAAACATAAAAAAGTACAGACGAATTGAGAACCTCCTCCTTTTTTGAAGTCGGTTAAAAACTGAGAAGGTTTTGAAATCCAGGGGCATAACTATTTTTTTGTTTGACCACGCATAACTGAATATTGAACGATAATGAGAATTATTTTTTTTATGAGAAAGGATGTGTTTTATGTGTGGGTCCCATTTAAATTTTGTAAACATTTGTTTTCGCTGATTTTTTCGGTGATTTAATTTTTTCGTGAAGTGATTTTTTATGCTAGGACCTAAGTAAGTAAGTAAGTAATCAGCATCAGATAACTGAGCTTCAAGCTCATTATTGTCTACATACAGGTTCCTGGTATACTACAACCAAGCTACTCCAGACCGTCTCAACCACTTGACCCTGGTGAACTGGTGGAGCGGCCGCCTGTACAAGTCTCCCGTATTGCCCACACCGGAGAAGACCTACCAGGACTTCAAGGGTCGTGTTTTCGATGTACCTGTACTGCATGTGAGTATACAGAAACATTCATAAACTCGTACCCATAATCGTGGTTAGAATACATTTGACACACGGTATTCAACAACTGTAGTCTAAAGGCCTTACTAATAATGGTGGAATTGCTATTTCGAAGATAAACAAAGCTCAACTAAACTTGTCAGTGGTATGTCAAATACGGAATAACCAGTCCTTGTAGACCTATAATAACCGTTGTATAAGTGATAACGTGTTTATTGGTAAGGGGGTAAAAATAGTATATTATTTGTACAAAAAAATAGCCGTTGTTGGAAGATAGAACATCATGATAAAACTCGCATACTA
>SJJU01016706.1:0-10882 GCA_012932125.1 Conopomorpha cramerella
TACACTTCACGCCTTTAATCCCAAAGAGGGGTAGGCAGAGGCACTTGCTAAAGCAAATACCCACGGTTCACCAAACATTATAGCGCGTTAGTGATGAATATTTAATGTTATTTCTCGCATACAATCCTGCATTTCAGTAGGTAGGTAAGTAATCCTGTAGGGTATGTCCAATATGTTCCATGGAACTATTTCTCTCTCCCACTTTTCCTAGAGAAGGAAATGGATGAACCAACTATTATTGCTCAATATCTTCTTGTTGTTGAACAAATTGGAGTTACCCATGTATCCCACCCTTTGTGTGTTTGATTTTGATGATTTCTATAGCTTGTATTATGCATCAAAAAGAGACTGGAATGAGTAACAAACAATTTTGCCACAAGTCAAAAGACCTTCGTCGCACTGTAATTCATTCATCACAGACTTTAGCTGTGATAATTAAACGGATAGTAACTCTTACGACTACATTCCCCGCACATTGTACTGCATCGCCATACTATCTGACCAAACATAATTAGTGTATGAATTCGACGCACAAAGCCCAACTGTACAGCTGCCCAGACAGGAGGCGACCGCAGCTCGCCAACCTCTTTGTACCGTTTTTACCCAATTAAAAGTTATATGAACTGACTACATAGTCACTGTATATTTTACCCGTTGACTCCATGTCACACACGCAATCTGGTGTCTACACATCCTTTACAATTTAAATTTGCGTACGATCATTTCAATTCCATCCAAATTAATTGACGAGCCCGTTGGTTTAGTGGTCAGCGTGTCTGGCTCTATTCCGTATGGTCGTGGGTTCGATTCCCACCGCTGACAGGTATTTAGTCGATGAGCATTTAAGAATTTGGTGGATTAGTCTGGGTGTTTTATTATATCAGTATGTATTAAAAAGAAAAAAAAATGTATTTAAGTATATTTCATTGTCTGAATTCCATAACATAAGTGCTTTAGCTACTTAATAAGGGATAAGGCGATGTGTGTTTTGTAATATATTCATTTATTTATTAAAATACTAGCTCTTATGTAGTACGATAATTTCCCTCGCCCTATATTTTAGAGGATAGGAGCGTATGTGGTCCAGTTGGTCGGATACTTGACTAATAACCGGGAAGTCACGGGTTCGAGTCCGGCTACTGGACGTGTACCAATGGGATGCTTTTTCAGAGCCTATGTACGCAACGCAACGCTCGTACGGTGAAGGACAACATCGTGATGAAAGCCACACACCGCAAGGTGTATTAACCCTATAACGGGGCGATGGGCTCACCCCCTGTCACGTTGGGTTAAATACACTTGGTGAACCGTGGGCATTTGCTTTAGCAAGTGCCTCTGCCTACCCCGCTTTGGGATTAAAAGGCATGTCAATATTATGTAGAAACTAGCTGACCCGGCAAACGTTATGTTGTCAATAGGTATACATTATTAACAGTGTTTCTCTGCTAATTTATGAAAAAAAAAATACACTTCACGCCTTAATTTATGAAATTATGTATTATTATATACATATAAACCATCGTCAAGTATCACTCTATCTCTACTAAAGAAAACCGCATCAAAAGTGTAATTTTTGAGATCTAAACATACATAGTTATAGACAGACAACCGGAGACGTATTTTTTTTTTCTTACCGAGTCCACATGCTTTGGCCCATTTTCCATTAGTCAAGTTAACAACTTAACTCTTTGTGTATAATATTATAAAAATGATATATAGTTGGTGTCATTGTCACAGTCTATCGATAAAATCGTCAAAATCTCATTAAAACGATTGGTAAAACGAAGGTTCACATTTCAATGCTGCGTGGAACATTACACGGGATTCGGGAATAACAAGAAATAGGAGTCCCCTCCTTTACTTCTCATTCTCACTACATCATTTTTCATTGCCAGCACATTATTACAATAATTCCACCACATTAACACAATAATTGCTGCGAAAAATTAATTTTGAAAATGAGAAAAAAAAAGACATTTACTTTTCATCGATTCCCGCGCAAAACCCCCCGCGGTTTAGTTTTATACAGTGTGTGTAGTGATATTGATGAGTAATTCCCATTTGTTCTAGAATAAGTTTCTCACTATTTTTTTAGAGAAGGAAAAGGACGAACATCTTTTTTCAGTAACGTGTTTTGTTCTATAGAACAAATGGGAATTACTCATACTCATATCATTTTTTTTTTTAATTTTCTATTACCCAATATTGATACATGTACTTTGTTACACCACTAACCGGGTATGTTACGCGCATCTTTATTCCATTCCCGTGGGAATTCTTATTTTACGATATACAAGATACATTATTACAGGGTTTCATTACCCTAGAGTACTAATTATCGCCTGACAGGCCGGACGCTCACGGTTTTTTCGTTATAATTTCAAATCGCGCGACCGTTGCGAGTCGTGCGTTCGTCTCAACTTTGTACCCCCCGTGACGCGGCTGGAGGCGGTTGCGCGTATCGCGGGCTCTAGCCCTGAGCAAGTTACAATGTGTTGGATCGCCTGGGAGGCGATCCTTAGTATTGAAGGTAAATATTTTTTATGGACTTGTTGTTTATTATTCGAGTTTTTTCCGTGATTATTGATAATAATTGAGTTAAAAATAAATATTTTGATTGCAGATGAACCCACAGGATTGTCAAATAGAAAATTGGTTAATGAATGATGACTCCGCCAGTGAAACCGAAGACAATTTAGAAGTTGAAGACTATGATTCTGATGACAGCGTTGCTGATCCTACATTTATTTCTACTGATGACAATGAAAATGACTGTCAAAACATTGTAACACATGTTTAGAATCTCGATTTAGAACGTCCCAATATCGGAGCTGTTGCCACAATTGATCAAATGTGTGGTCATTTGAATTGCAACCGCAAAACAAGACGTTGGCCACTTTGTTTTTTCTATGGCATGATAAATATGGCTGTTTTGAACAGTTACATATTACATGTTGATAACTCTAGAATGAAAAAAAATCTACCTATTAATAGAAGGCAGTTCATGAAAGAACTAAGTGATGATTTGATCCGTCCTTGGTGTGGCATTCGTGGCGAAGAAAGGCCGAAGATGAGAAAACGAGTAAGAAAAACTATTTACAATGTTTTAGGTGCAGAAAATACACAAAATTCAAAAGAAAATGTAATAAAAAAAGGAAATTCCTTTTTTTTCCTGCCCTCCAAAAAAAGACGCATGAGTGTGTACCTACTATTATGCTAAATGCAATAAACCGTACTGTCTGGAACATAGATCACCCAATTGCTTCTCTTACGATAAGAAATAATAAGACTAACTTTGAATTTATGTATTTCGAAAACTGTGACACTAAATATAAGAATTTGATTGTGATCTCAACATACTGTACCTGTAATTTTAGAATATTGTTTAGTTTTTTAGATTTTCATACACGAAAAAAAAATCATATTTTTTAAAAACCCTCTATCTTGTTAAAAAAGTGAATGTTAAGACATGTTTAAAGCTCAATTTAAGACTGTTTTAGTTTAGAATGATATTTTTCTGTTAACATAAATTTATAAAGGCAGAAGTTGGCCTATTTTGTTATGATTTATTTGTGGTGCGTAATAAAGATATTACAAAAAAAACATTTTTTTTCAAAAAGTAGCCTCCCAAGCGATGAGTAGTATTAAGCAACAAAAAAAATATAGTAGTACTCTAGGGTTAAACGTCATACCAAAGATTGTTTCAAGACCTTTTGTTTATTTTTTTTTTACGCCACCTCGGGGCTTCTTGAGGAGTATCGTGAAGGGGAAATACAACATTGTAAGTTATATATAAGTTAAGGAATAAAGGAAGTGATTCAAAGTTATAATTTATTGAAATGTTTTTTTTTTTTGTTGCACCATACGTTTTAATTTTCTTAGGGAAAAAAATGCGAGGGGCGTTTGAAATAAATATTGTTTATTTATAACGTCTCGGTTATAGAATTTTTGCGTGCAATAGCTGAATAGTTGACTTCAATTATTGATTTATTGTTACGTTTTACCGTATAAATATTGTTATTTTGTACCTACATACTTATGTAGGGGCCTAAAACAGCTTTGTGAATGTGTTTTGATGTTTCTTAGCTGACTTAAAAAGTCATGGAACATCGTTACCCAAATACTGAATACTACTAGTAGGTCTATAATAATAAAAGTTCATAAAATTCAGGCCCTAGTTAAATAGAAACATTTAACCGTGCTAGAGGATATCTAAGGCCGAATAATTATCAGTCACCATCCTTTGTTGTGAGACGCAAGCTCGGAACTCCAACGCTTTCTGAGGCGACCACGTCGTCTCTTGCCAGTTGCTGATAACAATTCGGTCGTTTTTTTCGTCCAAACGGTTTGATTGCATTCGTGGCCAATAATAGTGATTAGACACAATTTACAGCTCGCGACCACGACACATGTAACTGTGTCGAAACGTCGGGCAAATAACGAAGGTAAGCTGAATGCTTGTCTTTGGTTAATTTCGCGCCGTAACACCCGGTTTAAACTATTAATATAACCTACCAATAATGAAAAACCTTTACACATAATTCGAAAGCACACTCTGCAAAGAGAATTAAACGTATTAAAATGCGCAGTCTAGCGTCGTGCATATCAAAAATGTAATCAGGTGGGCTCAGACAGGTGCATGCGAGCGACAACAGCGCGCCTCTGAAAGTTTAAAGTTCACATTCCTCTATCTATAAATTATACAATAACCAGAATAGGTACACTTGTCTAGACCAATTGTCCTAGAGCTCTCAACACATTCAATATGTTCTATGGTAAAAGATGCCAAGACGAGAATATTTTAGAGTTAAAACAATAGTTAAATAAGTGTAACGAATGCATTGTATTAAACTGAAGTAACCTACTTAATGTCGTTAAGTCGTTTTGTTTCGGTTAAAGTGTTGTGTATCTAATTCTCGTAAGAAATGTTTTGTTGGTATCTGACCCGGAGGTTTAGGAAGGAAGGTTTTAGAAGGAAGTATCTCTACACTTTTGTTGATAGTGAAATAATTATCCATATATGTATATTACAGTGGCGTGCACACCATATAGGCAAAAAGACACTGCCTACCTTATTATTTTGGTTACCCGTCCTAATAATAGAGTTATTGCTAGATCCTTTTTTAGTTGTATTCACGACACAGGCTGACGAAGGTCCTGAGTTTTGTGGTTGAGCAGATAGGTATGATGTACCTATGTTATACCTATGTCGTCAATCCTTGGGATTACTGCCTACCTTGTCGTAAAAGCCAGTGCAAGCCACTGGTATATTATATATTAATATTAATGTACGTAAGTGCTTAAATTTAAGAATTCATTATCTAAGAAAGTTCATCATCAGCCACATAACGTCCACTACTGGACGAGGGCCTCCCCCAATGAGATCCGTCATTTGGGGTGAAATGCCAGTAATCGCCACGCTTGGCAGGCGGGTTAGCGATCGCAGTGGTGTTGTGGTTTACCTCACAGAGAGCGCTGCTGCCCGTCCTCTGGAGAGTTCCCTCGGTCGCCTCTTACGACCCCTATGGAGGGAAAAGTTGGTCTGGGGTGGTGACACATGTATTCTATTCGCCGTCACCACACGGCTACGGCACGGCTAAGAAAGTTACAACTAGTGTTATATAAAAATGTTGTGCATATCTATTATTGATGTAAATATTAGAATTTAGTTAAGTTAATGTTATATTGTACCTACTGCTAAGTATTTATATTGTTGATGTGCCTGTATCAATAAATAAATTTATTTTCATACTAGTGGACCCGACATAATAATATCTTCTACTGTCTTCTTCTCTTAACTATTAATATAAAATTAGTCTGGTCTGGCATCAAGAAACCTCCGGTTTCGAGTACTTTTCACGCTACCTTCCGCCAGTACATCTACAAGTAAATCGATAGTCCCTATTAAGAAAGTCGGAGCATGTTCAAGAGAGAAGTTAGTTTAGGATGTTAAAACTAAAGTACTTGTGGTACATACCTCAACATCTTATAATCTTTGGAACCTTTACGATACGTATAAGTTTATAGATCTTCATATCGCCAATCTAACGGTGTAGAAAAGTAAACTGTTTCATATTCCTAAAATTGTACTACCGACATTTTTAATTGGGACCATCGAAATGTTACCAATAACTGTTAATGAATAGTTGACAATATTTACGATACGATAATTAGAATTTCATTACCTAATGAGTAAGTAAGTAAATTACACTATCGAATAATTCGACGTACCAAAGTATTGTGTTTGTCATCATTAATAATAATAGCTTGCTAATTAGTTGTAGTTGCAATATGAAGTTATTTACAAGTGCTATTCGAGTATTTTGTTTGAACAAACGAGTTCTCTCATGGAGACCGCATCTCGGTAAACTGAGTGTAGGACACCCTCAGGCAAGGTGGACTGATGACATGCGCAAGATGGCTGGCAGAAGCTGCAGAAGAGCACCCGAAAACAGGAGTGGCCTATGTTCAGCAGTGGACAAATATGGGCTGATGATATACCTAATGATAATGTTGTTTAAACAGGCTATTCAGCAAGCCTGATATGAATTCCTTTATCCTTCGTGTATTGGAAGAAGTACAGCAGATAGGGAGTATAATTCACATTTATTCACCTTTTAAACCTTCTCTGGACTTCCAAAAATAATTTCTAGATCAAAATTAGCCAAATCGGTGCAGCAGTTCTGGATCTTTAGCGAAAATAACGAACGGCAATTCAGTCGTACGAAGACGACGACGTCGCGGGAAAACACTAGTGCAAGTAGATAATAATACATTTAACTCGTAAAATTACCTACCACTTGCCAGTTATATTATTTGCATAATTCAAAATGAGATAAGGTGTGTGGAACATGACGAATGTGGGTTATTACGTTGTACATAAATGCATAATATGTTAAAAGTGTATGCATTTTGAAAAATTCAACTCAAAATGCGTTGCTTATCAATTAAATTATATCAAGTACAGACCGCAAAACAAAGTTTGCATGCTACAATAGGTTAAATATAGCTTATACTCAAAAGTACCTTAATATCTTATTTGTAAAAACTATTTGAATTGAGAAGAAAAAAAATTGTTTTCCTGTCTGTACCGGATTTATATTTGATAAATACAATATACACTTGTCACCCAAAGAGGTAAGGCAGAGTCTACAGATCTTCATTTGTCACGGTCCTGACAGGGTAATGCCCATTTTTTCTATAGAACAAGACGTTATTGAACAACTGTAGTTTGTTCGTCCTTTTCCTTCTCTAGGAAAAGTGGGAGCGAGAAATTTACACGACATATTCCTTTCGCCTCGTCCACAATCATACATGCTCGCTGGTTTCGAGTCAGCAATTTCCACGCCAAAGATTAGTTCGATGTAGGTATGTATGTACATATTTCTAGAGCGGCCTCTACTTACCTACACCACACACTTCTTCATTTGTTGAGTTTATAATACTTACATATAAGTTTAAATTGGCATATAAAATGTTAAAAGACTCCAAGCAATGGTCTTAGTATAACGTTGTTGGGTTCGTCAACAACTTTTACTATGGCGATAATGTGGGGAAATGAAAAAAAAATTCCCGAGGCAAGAAAATGTCTATTATGAATGAAAATGAACAATTTTTTTTTTGCATTTCCCCGAATCGTCGCAATAGTAAAAGTTGTTCATATTGACGAGCCCAACAACTTGTTTAAAACTCTTGTTTATTACTCGAGGTCCTTTTACACACAATATAAGACAAAATTCCTAAAATTTTCAATGTCCATACTCAAAACGATGTAGGCTGTTATTACTCATAAAAGAGTCACGGAACTTTTGGAAACATAATTTATTTGATATATTGTCATCGTTTCGGAATCAAGCAACGGCCAGAATTGGTAGTTGAGAAGCCGCGAGGGCGTGCAGTAATGATGTCACATCACCTTATATATCATCAAGGTAAACATTGCTCTCACAATGTACAAGGAACGAGATGTTTGCCTACAATGTTAGCAGATATCGTATCGCAGATGTTCGCGTTTGACTCAAATAAAACACCTATTTTTTTCTTTTAAATTTTACTGCCAGTATGTACCTACTTTTTTGGAAGAAAAAGTTTTATGTGCAGTATGTACTCTCTCTTTCAATATTTTTTGTGCGATTCTATAAATGTAGAGTTATTTATAGTTTTTTTTTGCAATGCAGTTTAAGGTTTTTTCTTGCTGACCGCACCTACTTACCTAGTACCTACTCATGTACCCAGCTGTGCTATAATAGTATGGAAATGTAGAAAAGTATAGAATGTACATTCCAAAGTTACTTACATCTTCTGATCTCCATCGATATGCGCCTGCACAGCAAATCCGAACATAGAGTCCTTCATCCCCTCGTGAACGACCCTCGACGGTATGTCTACGTTAAATCCGTACGCCGTTGCGCAAACGCACAAAAATAAACACAAAACTCGAGCCATATTGCACTGGCCAACTTACGTTCATATATAAAACACAATTTATTGATAATTTAAAAAAAAAAACTAAATTATGCTAAATGAACACCCACATCATAGTTCGTTACGTTCGTTTATCGAGGTTCGAAAAAGCGCGCGAGATTGGTGCGCCGCGTGCGTGTGCTCGGCGCGGCTGCTCGGCTAATACTGACTCGAATCTCCGGCCGCAGGAAAACTGCGCGAAGGACGTATACGTTTAGCAATGAGGTAATCGTGAAAAACAATAAAAAAAAGTAGTTGTGTCCAACACGAGTTTTGCGCGGGAAATTCGCAGTAGTGATTAATTTCGTGAGTAAAAAGAAAATTATTGTTTTTTTTTTCAATTACTTAACTATAAAAGATAGCGTGTGTGTCGCTCATAGCTTATTATTAACATTTTCGTGAACACTCGAACTACTACGATAGTGTTTTTATTGTTATCACGTCGAGAGGCGGGATGTGTCCACGAAAGGGTTAAGTTACAGAAAATTACTTAACTATCGAGAACAGTAAATCGAGATTTTAAGAAATATTAGTAACCCTTTACTAATAATAAAAGTGCATACTATTCCACATATTGTAAAATTTGTAAGGAATTTATCCATGCTAAGACATATTTCCATACTTTTATAGCAGTGCTGTAGGTCACATACCACATAAGCTTGTAGGTACGGTCAGCAGAACAGTAAATACCTATGACGATGCACTTTAACACATCGTCCATCGGTATGAAATAAGTACCTAATGAACAAGTGTGCTCCGTCGTAGACCACATCGCTGCTTAACATCAGGCAGGATGGTGATCAAACGCTTATACATTGTGAAAAAAAAGTGTAATAACACAAAAAGTGTAGTTTTTGGGAAATCGACTTTTTAATATTTTTCTTTACGATTTTCAGGATAACTTTTATGTAAAATCCCTACAGTATGAAAATTAATTGCTTTCGGTTGCAAATTTATTCTAAAAAAAAAATAAAAAAATAAAAAAAACTAACTATAACTAACTAACTAAAAATAAACTAACGGTAACTAAAAAACGTAAAAATTTGTGTTATGACACTTTTCTTGCCGATGGACATGTTTCACATTGTGTGTTTAACCAAACAACGTCAAGGAAATCTCAAGTGACAGAAAGGGACAAAACACTGTGTACACTTTGAATAACTTTTGGTAGTAATAAGGGCTTAAGTGAATATAGAACAAAGTTTTAGAACAATAAAAACAAGTTAATGCATCCATTTTTTTTATTCATAAAAATACATAAAATTCCCTTCGATTTCATCCGAATTACTAAATTTTATAAACGCTAAACAATACTGGAAACAAAAAAAATATATTTTAAAATTGTTCGTCACTACGAATAATAATAGGTAATAAATACTTAATTACTAATTTCATAACTATTACAGCTTAAATCACAATATTTCTTAACATTTATATTTCTAAATTGGTGCTGTGGAATGGGGGGCTATTTGGAAAACATGGTGTTATTTAGAAATGTTGTATTCGGACCCTTTTTAAATTGACGAGATTTGTGTTAATTCTTGAATCCGTAAATCAAGCTATGCAAATACTATAAAGGTTTGATTTTTTGTTTGTTTGTTTGAAATGAATAGGCTCCGAAACTACGGGACCGATTTGAAAATTCTTCCAGTGTTGGAAATTTACATAATTCCTGAGGAACATAAGGCTGTATTTTATCCTCAAAATTCCCACGGGAACGAAAAAATGCTAGTAACACCGCGCGGTACAGCTAGTAAATAATAAAACTACATATACCAGAGTGAGAGCGTATGTGGTCCAGTTGTTCGAACACTTGACGTGTACCAATGGGACTCTTTCTCAGAGCCTATGTACGCAACGCAACGCTCGTACGGTGAAGCACAACATCGTGATGAAACCCGCACGCCACAAGGTGTGTGAACCCTATAACGGCGATGGGCTCACCCCCTGTCACGTTGCGTTAAATACGCTTGGTGAACCGCGAGTATTTGCTTAGCAAGTGCCTCTGCCTATCTCGCTTTGGGATTAAAAGGCGTGAAGTGTATTTACTTCTTATTCGTTTTAACAGATGAACTTATATTGACCGAGCTGACCCGGTATATAGGGATACGTTGTCTTCAATTACAATATTTTTTCTAATTAAAAATTTGCCAATGTCCTTTCTCAGGCTCCAAACTATCTGTACACCAAATTTCATTTATATCGGTTCAGTAGTTACGGCGTGAAAGCGAGCCAGATAGAGTTAGTGTCGCATTTATAATATTAGTATAGATAAACATTTCCCATTAAAAAATAATTTTACAAATAGCCCCACTTCACGGTATATATTTCTGTCTAAAAGTGAGAAAAAAAACATTTTTTATGACTCTACATTCATTGCATAAAACTAATCACAGGGTGTGTATAAAACTCTTGCATA
>SJJU01016707.1:0-10460 GCA_012932125.1 Conopomorpha cramerella
TGAAAATCGGTGCAGCCGATTCCGAGATTCCAATTATATAATATATAATTGGAATCTCGGAAACGGCTGCACCGATTTTCATGAAATTTGATATCTTGTGTATATATATATATACACAAGAATTGCTCGTTTATTAATATATATTTTATATCCCCCCAGGCCGGATACGGTACAGTGGGTCGTGGCAACAGAGCGGCCGCCGAAGTACCGCAGGATCCACAGCAGCAGTTGCGGTACGAGAACGACCGGTTGAAACTCGCTCTGGCGCAGAGGTATGTGGAATTTAATTTCTATGTACACTTGTGAGCAAAAATTCCGGGTCGTATGTTTAAAAATGCAATCTCTATTATATAAAAATGAATTGATGTTCGTTAGTCTCACTAACACTCGAGAATGGCTGGACCGATTTGGCTAATTTTGGTCTTGAATTACACGTGGAAGTCCAGGCAAGGTTTAAAAGGTGTATTTCTTCCAATACACGAGGTACAAATCTTCCTGCGTCAAAATAAATATTTGCCGGTACAGCTAGTCTACTATATAAAAATAAGTCGAGTTTTCCTCCCTGACGCTATAACTCCAGAACGCACGAACCGATTTCCACGGTTTTGCATTCGTTGGAAAGGTCGCGGGCTCCGTGAGGTTTGTAGCAAAGAAAATTCAGGAAAAATTTCAACAGAAGAGCGGGAAAACGAAACGAAGACCTCTGGTGGCGAAACGGAGTTCGCCGTGTTTGCTAGTCTAATATATAAATTTTCTATGTCACAATGTTAGTTACCGTACTCCTCCGAAACGGCTTTAGTCATTTTTACCAAATTTTATATGCATATTCAGTAGGTCTGAGAATCGGCTACTATGTATGTTCTATGCATCTACCAGTTGTATTTATCCCAATACACGGGGTACAAAGGCAACTTATTATGGGAAAAGAAATGTTTGCCGGGACAGCTAGTTTAATATAAGTAAGTAAAATTTTGATGGTGGACCAGATCGGTGATGTCCTGGCCGAAGGTGGCGTGAAAAGTACTCGAAACCGGAGGTCATGTATGAAAAGATGTATGAATGTAGTAGTTGAAGCGAAAGGGGTGTGTCAGGACCGTCACTGCCTACCCCTCTAGGAGACAGGCGTGAAGTGTATGTATGTATGTATGTAAGTAAAATTTTGACGGTATTTTTTTTATGTAATAAGTCATAATTTATGTTTTGTTTAAGTCTTAAAAAAACTGTTCGCTTATTTTCACTCATCAATACGTAGTTTGAAACCGTCGTTCGCTTTCCCCTGTCTGTCCTTATGTATGCTTAGATCCTTAAAGATTTGCCATTGTGTATACAAAATTATGTATGCATGACCTGGAAATTTCTATCTCGAGTGTAGTTTTATTGTTGGATATTTTCAGCTTTATTTTGATGATTTATGTTGTAATCTCTGTCATGAAGCAGAGAAAGTTTTGCTAGCCACTTTAGAAGGCTAAGGATAATACTATTATTGGAAATATATAGTAGTTTAAAGGGAACGAGCTTCCAAAATGTGAATGTTTTACCATGTTGTAGATTCAGAAACGAAATATTATGTTTTGTTTTTCATTCGACTTCACATCCTGAGTGCCGGTCACCCGGAGACCAACCAATGGCATCCACCCGGAGACCATGGAACAGTCTGAGCCACTACGTCCAGCCAGCCTAGCACGCGCCTCAAGAAGGACATGACATAGAACAAATACGCGCTCTGCAGGCCTAACAAGCGCGTCAAGAAAAATGTGACATGGAACAAATACGCGCTCCGATTGGCTGTTATGTCACGCTTCGTGCGACTCAGCTTGTTTCAACAAATCGCAGCGTGTTATATGTCTTGTCACTTATTTCTTGGAGCGCTGTGCTAGGGGGGCTGATTGGCTGTTATGTCACGCTTCGTGCGACTCAGCTAGTTTCAACGAATCGCAGCGCGTTATATGTCTTGTCACTTATTTCTTGGAGTGCTGTGCTAGGGGGGCTGGGGTGTCTAAATTCCTTGTACTTTGAGCAAATGTCAGTTTCATAATCGACAGAATAAAACGCACGCATTGGGAAAGTTTGAGAAACAAACAGTGCTAAGTTAAAAAAAAAACTAATTTATTAAAATTTCAATAATACAACAAAGAAAATACGTTTTTGTACAACACTTATAGACTAAAATATTCTCAATAATTGTTGAGCGTTTGAGAGAAATTGCTAAGCATTTGGTTTAGTTATTTATTAACAAAATTGATTCAGTGTTGCCACAATATACACATGTTTGCTATTGCTAACACGAAAAAAAATACTTTGTCACAAGTATTTTTTAACTGTAAAATAACATTGACGCACACATTTCACCTCTCTCTCTACCATATTGAAGTGTGAATGAGATAACAATATCTAAGAGAGGTCTAAAAGTGATTTTTTTGCGCAGAAAAGTAACGTTATTTATACATAGTTCTCCTTACACTCAAAATAATACTAATGCATAACGCATAATGACATTAAGTCTAACAGTTAATGTAAAATAGGTACATACTTCAATTTTGAACGACTTGTGATAAGAGTGGCGTAAAATAATTGACGTTTCTTTAATTTTCATCATTTTGGTTGGTCGGATACTTTACTTGTAACCCGCGACCTCCCTGGGTTCGAGTCCGGCTACTGGACGTGTACCAATGTGGCTCTTTTTCAGTGCCTATGTACGCAACGCAACGCTCGTACGGTGAAGGACAACATTGTGATGAAACCCGCAAAACAAGGCGTGTGAACCCTGTAACGGCGATGGGCTCACTCCCTGTCACGTTGGGTTGAATACGCTAAGTGAACCGTGGGCATTTGCTTTAGCGAGTGCCTCTGCCTACCCCGCTTTGAGATTAAAAGGCGTGAAGTGTAATTTTCATTCTTAATTTTTTTTTGTAGTGGTAAAACTAGCGAACAACCACACAGAAGAGATTAAATCTCGGTAATGAATCCATACTGATAGCGTGCATACGAAAGTATGTTTATCCGTCTGTTTGTTGTCATTGCTCACTTAAAATTGTGATCTAATAAGATGACATTTTGTAGTTTGATTTTGTTGATTGTTTGATTTGTTCGCAAAAATATGCTAGAATACTTCTTTGATGAGTTGAATGGATGCAAAAATGTCTATTGTCTCCGGCTTTCCCTCTGGGAGGCGTGGAACTTTAATAAAAGCTAAGCACAAAGCTATTTGACATGTTTTTATCTTGTAACAAGATAGTAGGTATGTTTAACAGTCAAATTACATGTCAGTATTTAACCACATCTTGAATCTGGGAAATCTATACCGAAATTATTAATTCGGCAGTAAGTCTGTCTTCGTATATACAATACTGATTAAATTTTGATGCCAATCATCTACGGCCGTAGTAGTTTAAATCTTCGAAAATGGTCAGCATATATCATAATTTCTATCGGCATGTAATTGCAAAATTGTACAGTGGTCCACAGTAACCAATCGAATAATTCTTAAAAAAAAGCACCTATCACATGTCAGTATCTACGCCACGGAGCACACAAGTCGCTTCAATCAATCAGTCTAACTGTCAGTGCTGTCAGTGCTCGAACCCGCCGGGCACCGGGACGAAGCCGTCGTCGAAGTGATGCAGGTCTTGCGGCTCGTGGTGGAAATGCACTGGCTCGAACATTGGCTTGCTCTTGATTGGCTCGTGGTGTTGTTCCTTTGGGTGGCCTGAGAAGGCGATAGTGTGTGAGTGAGAGGGAGAATCACATACAGCGTGTAAATACATCCCGAGCAATGGTCTTAGAAACGTTGTTGGGCACATGAATATGAACAACTTTTACTATGGCCGCAATGCGGGGAAAAGAAAAAATGCTACAAAAGGGAAAAGACAATTTTCTTTCTCGGGAGATGACATTTTGTAATGAGATGAAGATAAAAAAATTTCTCCGCATTGTCGCCATAGTAAAAGTTGTTCATATTGACGAGAACAACAACTTTTCTTAGACCATTGCTCGGGGTCCGTTTACACGCAGTATAGGAAGGGATTTTTGTATGCAGCGACGATTACGTCGGAAATAGAAATAGTAGTAGTCTTAAAGAACGAACTTGTGTCCTGAGGGCCTTTTCATCCTAAGGTTCTATCCACCCCTTCTTGGGGATTACAGACTTCAGCGTATGTATTAAACGTTTAAAACTGGTATTATAACGCGAAAATTAACCAAAGATAAGCATTCAGCTTACTTTCGTTGTTTGTCAGCTCGTGACCACGGCACAAGTAACTTGTTTTTTTTTTAATGAAACTCGCACATTGTATCTCAATATTGTTCACTGGCTGAACTGGCAATATTATTTTCGGCTTCTCGCATCCAGCTTCTGCCAGCCATCTCCAAACGGAGTGTAGGACGCCCTCAGGCAAGGTGGACTGATGATATACGCAAGATGTCAGTGCGCGTTTCCTTAAAAAAAATATTTGAGTGTATGTATGTCTATAAATGCTCTAAATTGGCTGCAGGACTTACCAATTCTGTGCACGACCGCGTTGAAACCATTCTTATCGTCAGCTTCATATTCCACGACTCGCTTGGTACCGTCCGTCTCGATTAGGGTGTAGGTTCCTGTGAAATTGAGAGTTGGAGATTTTGAGTATATAGAAATATTGAAAATAGTGGGCTGAGTGGACTTTGTCAAGTTTCGCGAACATTTTTTAACTCAACTCGTATACTGCGTGTAAATGGACCCCGAGAAATGGTCTGAGAAACGTTGTTGGGCTCGACAATATGAACAACGTTTACTATGACCACAATTCGGGGTAACGAAAAAAAACAATCATCTTTTATAGACAATTTTTTGCCTCGGGAGATGACATTTTGTATGGGGATTGAACAGTTTTTTCCCATTTCCTCACTTTGTTTCCATAGTAAAAGTTGTTCATATTGACGAGCCCAGCAACGTTTTCTATTGCTCGGGGTCCTTTTACTTTATGTGTAGTGAGGGCACTCTGGTGGATAAAACACATTTGAGTACCTTTAACTTTGTCACCGTCGCGGGTTTCCCAATGCTCCTTATCATCACCAGTGTGGGGGTCCTTCACCGAGTAGTCGAAAGCGTATTTTGGATGCGCCTGAAATGAGGATATTTTTTTTCAATTGAAAAAACATAATATAAAATAAAACATAATTATGTTTGATATTTTCTCAAAAGTTTGTTGTGGTATCGTTTAGTCATAAGTAATAGAAATATGTATTATGTCAATGTTTTTTTTAATCACTATGCACAAGCGTTTAACCACCATTCTGCCTGATGTTAAGCAGCGATGTGGTCTACGATGGAGCACACTTGTTCAGTAGGTGCCTATTCACCCGCGAATAATTCAAACAATCTCTGAATTTTAAGCTGAATAAAGCCAAACATTCGGTTCGTTATTTTATTACAATTTACGTTGTTCTATTACGATGACCAATTAAGCACTTTGACCTAAACTTCATGCTTCAATCAATAATGCTTGCTTCAATCAACTTCAATCAATGTTAGAAGTACACGTCGAATAAAATCTAAAGTTGATATACATACATTCCAGTGGCGTGCACTGGCTTTTACGACAAGGTAGACAGTGATCTCCAAGGATTAACACCTATGTATAGGTAACATGTCTTTACGAAATATAGGTACCTATCTACTCGCTCACAAAACACAGGACCTACGTTAGCCTATGCCGTGAGTACAATTAATAAAGATCTAGCAATAACTATATTATTAGGTCGGGTAGCCAAAATACTAAGGTAGGCAGTGTCTTTTTGCCTGTATGGTGTGCACGCCACTGATACATTCATCCATACACTGAAGTCGACGGCTGAGGACAGAACATGAGGATCACAACCACAAGGACTCCTCGGCCACATTTAGCATAATAACGAGCCATGGCAATATGGACCATATTGCCATGACACTACCGCGTCGCCGTCCCCATAGAGGCGGGGTGTCCATGAGGATTTCCCCTCGTCAGAAAAAAAAAACAGTGACCCTGTGTGAAAAATGTCCTGGCATATTTATTATTATTTACTCTAGCAGAGCCCTCTTCCACGACGACAACCGGGCTATAGGTCACCACCATCCCAGTGGTCAATATAATTATTATGATTAAAACTCACATGGTAATCGACCTCGTAGTGTTCCTTATGGGGGGCATGTTGTGGCACGGCGACATGGTGCGCGAGAGCGGCGTGCTCCCACGCGTAGTCGTCCTGCGCCCAGCAGTGGGCTGGCCATAGCATTAGGACTGATAGCGTCTGTGGATTGAATGATGCTGTTACTGCAGGTTTTTTTAATCACTATGAACAAGCGTTTGACCACCATCCTGCCTGATGTTAAGCAGCGATGTGGTCTACGTTGGAGCACACTTGTTCATTAGGTACCTATTCACCCCAGTGACTTGAAGACCTTCAGACTGTACTGCGCAGGAAACACAGACTCCGGCAAGTCTTGATGGGAAGGTTTCATTTGTGACTAGCCGACATCCGAAGTGTTTTGCCAGTATAAATTATTAACTCTTTGCCAGACAGAGGGAATGTATATATGCCACTTAATTTTGAACCTTATTCCGTTGATTTTTAAGGACACGTGCACTGACATGATATTTATAAAGACTGAGCGTCTGTGGTCCAGTTGGTCGGATACTTGATTTGTAACCGGAAGGTCGCGGGTTCGAGTCCGGCTACTGGACGTGTACCAATGGGACACTTTTTCAGAGCCTATGTACGCAACGCAACGCTCGTACGGTGAAGGACAACATCGTGATGAAACCCGAGCACCACAAGGTGTGTGAACCCTATAACGGCGATGGGCTCACCCCCTGTCACGTTGGGTTAAATACGCTCGGTGAACCGTGGGTACTTGTTTTAGCAAGTGCCTCTGCCTACCACTCTTTGGGATTTAAAGGCGTGAAGTGTATAAATTTTTTTGTTTTTTTTAACAATCATAAAAAATACCGACAAAGTGAGAACCTCCTTCTTAATAAAACCGAAATCCGTGGATAATACCGCGGGGAACTGTCCGTAATAATAATAATAATAATAATTACTAAGTGATGATGCGAGCTTATGCAAAATGAGATTTTCGATAAAGAGCCATTACTTGCGCAACGATATGTGATGAAATACAGCAAATTACCTTACATATTGGGTTTCGCGTAATAATTTATGTCATGTGAGTATATCGATAGCGGCTGGCATGGACCAGTGGTCCGGACATCTGCCTCTAGGACGACGGTCGCGGGTACGATTCCCGCCAAGGACATAATGCTTTGAATGAGCTGAGGTATTTCTTCTGTGAGTCTGCGTGTTTTATTTATCTACTAGTGGACGGCCCGTGATTTCATTCACGTAGTTTCAGTATTTCATACTATAACACCCACTATATAGCGACGCGACCAACAGGTTCGGGGTAAAAAGTATCCTATGTCCGTCTCCCGGTTCTAAACTACCTCCCCACCAATTTTCAACAAAATCGGTAAAGCCGTTCTTGAGTTATAAGTGGAGGAACTAACACGACTTTCTTTTATATATAGATGTATGTATTTTAATGTATTTATGTAAGTGTATCAGTCTCTGGCAACTATAGTACAGGGTATCCTAGTTTGGGGTCAGGTGACCGTGTGTAAAAATGTCCCGGCATATTTATTTATTTATGTAGTGTACTAAGTTATGTTTCTATATTGATTACTAGCTAAACAGGCAAACGTTGTTTTACCAATAAAAGGATATTTACGAAAAAAATTGCAAAAAAATATATCGAACATTTAAATCGGTGCAGGAGTTTTGGCGTGAAATGGAGACAGACAGTTACTTTCGCATTTATAATATTAGTATGGATTTATTACTACACACATCAATAGTGTCTAGGGATCAAGAACATTTTTAGCTCTAAAAAGAATCTAATTTATTTAGAGGATTACCTTCTGGATTGGTCTCCTACCTAATTCGCCATGCCTGTATCAATGACTTATCACCACATTTCGAATAAATTATGAATGAATTCAGTTTTTGTAAAATATATTCTTGATTGCAATCTTCTAAAATGCACTTGATCCCTAGACACTTTTGATGTGTGCAGTTGTCCGATCACCTAGTAAGTAAATATTAGAAATAATGTCATTCAAACCATAATATCAACGTTATAATAGGTTATCGACCTTTACGCACGCTGATTTCACAAACACAGAGAGATGTAGAGATAAATGTCTCAAGAAAAGTAAGTAAGCGAATGAGAACATCAAGCACGGCATGTCACAGACAATACCCGAGTGTGAAAGGACCCCGAGCAATGGTCTTAGAAACGTTGTTGGGCTCGTCAATATGAACAACTTTTACTATGGCGACAATGTGGGGGAATGAACACACAGTACCGAGTGTAAAAGGACCCCGAGCAATGGTCTTAGAAACGTTGTTGGGCTCGTGTCAATATGAACAACTTTTACTATGGCGACAATGCGGGGGAATGAACACACAGTACCGAGTGTAAAAGGACCCCGAGCAATGGTCTTAGAAACGTTGTTGGGCTCGTGTCAATATGAACAACTTTTACTATGGCGACAATGCGGGGGAATGAACACACAGTACAGAGTGTAATAAGACCCCGAGCAATGGTCTTAGAAACGTTGTTGGGCTCGTGTCAATATGAACAACTTTTACTATGGCGACGATTCAGTTATAATGCATAATGTTTTTTTTAAATAACAGAAACATGACTTAGCTATCCATAGTTGTCAATCCTTGGAGATTACTGCCTACCTTGTCGTAAAAGCCTGTGCACGCCACTGCTATACATAGTTGTCAATCCTTGGAGATTACTGCCTACCTTGTCGTAAAAGCCAGTGCACGCCACTGCTATACATAGTTGTCAATCCTTGGAGATTACTGCCTACCTTGTCGTAAAAGCCAGTGCACGCCACCGCTATACATAGTTGTCAATCCTTGGAGATTACTGCCTACCTTGTCGTAAAAGCCTGTGCACGCCACTGCTATACATAGTTGTCAATCCTTGGAGATTACTGCCTACCTTGTCGTAAAAGCCAGTGCACGCCACTGCTATACATAGTTGTCAATCCTTGGAGATTACTGCCTACCTTGTCGTAAAAGCCAGTGCACGCCTCTGCTATACATAGTTGTCAATCCTTGGAGATTACTGCCTACCTTGTCGTAAAAACCAGTGCACGCCACTGTTAACTGTCCCATCACAGCGCATTAGTTTTATGTCGCGTGCATGCTAAGCCTACAGTTGTACAAATTTTGAAATTGTAAACAATTACTTGAAGCACTCTTAACATACAATACCTAATTTCATACCAAAAACAACTACACTTGCAATCCTAAACTAACGTTTAGAATAAAACGAGACAGCGATATTGAAAACATGCAGGAATGAAAGAGAAAGAGACAAAATCTTTTGCCTCTTGTTGCGTACCAGGGTATACAGGGTGGCTCATCACCTCTAACACCTACTATGATAAATTAAAGGTGGCGTGAAAAGTACTCGAAACCGGAGGTCATGTATGAAAAGATGTAAGAATGTAGATGAAGCGAAAGGGGTATGTCAGGACCGTGACAAATGGAGATCTGTAGTCTCTGCCTACCCCTCTGGGAGACAGGCGTGAAGTGTATGTAAATTGAAGTATGTCAAAACAATGCATTTTATTCATTTTCAACGTCATGTTTCCTAAAGATATTTACAGCTTAAGACCTACACTATGGATATTTAAAAAGAAAAAAGTTTAAAGGTGCAAGTTTATTGTTTAAAGCAACCGGGTTCGATCCCCTAGCTGAGCGCAGTTCTTTTTTCAAATAAAGTATGAATGCAGTTTTTCTTTTTATCAAAATCGGTGACATGGTTCCTGCGAACAAATCTTCGTATGTCTTATAGTTTCAGACTTTCCCATACTGATCGATTTGAATGAGCCACCCTGTATAATTTTTCATACATTTTTGTGGAAAAGGGACAGCCTGAGGGTGGTAAGCGGCTTGCAAGTCTAGTTTTGTTCGGCCTGAGTTTTTTTTTAATCACCATCCTGCCTGATGTTAAGCAGCGACGTGGTCTACGATGGAGCACACTTGTTCATTAGGTACCTATTCACCCACGACCTGAAGACCTTCAGACTGTACTGCGCAGGAAACACAGACTCCGGCAAGTCGTTCCACATCTTGGCTGTTCGCACTATGAAAGTGGACTCAAACCGTTTGGTTCGCGTAAATGGCAAATCCACCTGGTATGGATGACGTTTTGCCGTTCCCCTGAGTTCCTAATGCTGTGTTTTAGGAGCTTTGGACAAGCAGACGAAGTCGTTAATGGGCGTGGCCAAACCGATGAATGGCTTATTTGCGTTCGTGCATCATTCGCTCGCGTCACGGGCAGCGTTATGCTTGAACTAGGCTATGTTCCTGCGCAGTACAGTCTGAAGGTCTTCAAGTTGCGGGTGAATAGGTACCTAATG
>SJJU01016713.1:0-15718 GCA_012932125.1 Conopomorpha cramerella
TCTTCTTTTGTTGTGCTCACTAATGACAGCAGAAGGTTCTTATGAAAGAAAAAAATGACATCCACTGCTGGGCACAGGCCACCCTATATTCATATTAATAGTTAAGACAGGACAACGTCTGTCGAGTCCGCTAGTTTCCTATAAAATTTAATGAAAGTTTTGACAAGTGAACTTTGATGGATTTATGTGATCTGGGCCCGTACCATGTGGTTTTATGAAAATATTGTTCTAACTGTGCGAGAGGGATAGCGCGATAGACGTGTGGTATAACACTGGCTCTGTCTCATAGAGTAAACAATTAGGTACTTTTACAGGCCTGGGCATGGTCACGCTGAATTCAATAATGTGAGAACAGTCCATATGAAAACAGTCATTATTTTCGCATCAATTCATTTGTTATAATTATGTAGAACGAATCAACAAGCTTCCGTCGGTGGAAGTATTAAAAAAGAATGTATTGAATGGCAATAGTCCAGCGCAGGCCGGCCGGTCGCCATAATACCTTTCATATAAAAAGTCGTACTTTGCTTAATGTATTGGAAAGCATACATTTTAAACTGTCGAATACCAGGTATACAGAGTAATCCGATTTTGACAAATTCTTATTTTATTAAATGTTTAAAACGGGTATTATAGCGCGAAGATTAACCAAAGATAAGCATCCAGCTTACCTTCGTTGTTTGCCCGTTTTAAACATTTAATATCATGTCAGTGCGCGTTTCCTTAAAAAAAATCTTATTTTGTTAGAAAGCGTGGTCCCATATACATTTGAAACAAAAATATTTTTTGTTTTTTCGGCGGTTTTTTTTCTACCTGTTCTAGCACGCGTAGTCTATTTCGTCTTTTTATTATTTAAAAACAGATATATCAGCGATTGGCTTTTATATTAGATAAAGATCCCACATTGAAGTGATTTGTCATTCCCAAATCAGTAGATCGACGTAGATAGCAATTTACCCACGCAAACCGATATAGTGCTGATAATATAACGATTTTCCGTACATCTCTCCTATGTACCTACAGCTGTAATGTAGGTACCTAAGGGCCAGCGGCGTGCACACCATACAGGCAAAAAGCACAGGCACAACACACACACTGCCTACCTTAGAAATTTGGCTACCCGACCTAATAATAGAGTTAGATCGGTAGATCTTTCTTTGTTGTACTCACGACATAAGCTAACCGAAGGTCCCGTGTTTAGTGAGTGAGTAGATAGGTAGGTTAGGACAAGTTACCTTTACATAGGTGTCAATTCTTGGGGATTACTGCCTACCTTGTCGTAAAAGCCAGTGCACGCCACTGCGAAGGGCTTAGGTACAGGGATCTTAATGGCGCGTGACAAAAAAGTTTTACAGTCTGTTTATGCTAAACAATCCTTTTTCTGACTCCAAAAATTATGTATCATCAGCCCATATTAATTGTTGGACATAGGACTCTCATACCTTAAGACTGGGGGAACCGATTTCGATGCCTCGGTTTATTTGTTTGAAAGCTGGTGCCTCACGTTTGGTCCCATATAAATTTCCGGCAATCACTTGGTCAAGTTAATATTTTACTTGAAGTTTTACTCGTCCTTCCGTCCTCATCCTTGTCAAAATATACTTTGATACAGGATTGGATCATATGTATTCATTTTTTTTTTCATCATCGTTATAAGTGGTATTGCATACAGATATACAGTAGTATAACACCAAGTACGATGAAAGTCATGTAATGTTTTTATGTAATATTTATTAACATTTAAAAACAAAAGTAAACGTGCCCATTATTATCTGTAACTAGTGAATGCACTGCGATCTCATTCGCGTAGATTCCGAAATTCAAATAAAATATACCACCCTCTATTTAGTGACGTGTCCTACAGGATAGGTCTAAAGAGTAGCCTATGCCCATTCTCAGGCACTAAACTTTCTGTATACCAAAATTTCTTTTAATTCTCTTGCCGGAGTCGTGAGTTTCCTGCGCAGTACAGTCTGAAGGTCTTCAAGTCACTGGGGTAAATAGGTACCTAATGAACAAGTGTGCTCCATCGTAGACCACATCCCTGCTTAACATCAGGCAGGATGGTGGTCAAACGTTTGTTCATAGCGATAAAAAATCCGTTCAGTAGTTTTGCGTAAAAGTGATACAGACAGAGAGAATTACATACGCTTGATAATATATGCAATATTGTTATAGATTTATCGATAATTACATTTTTACCGAAAGACATCACTATTCATTCACGTGCACCGGTTTTTTTTTTCTAAAATTAGTCATCTCTAAATTTACATTGCTAATTATTGTGAAATAATTCAGGAAAATAATTATGTTATCTTACGTCAAATTGTGTTATTTATACATATTAAACGGATTATTGGCGTTTATTTTCTTTCCATTTCCGTTGTAATGACATAATTCTATAGTGATTGTATTGCATATTAGATTAGATGTGTCGGTGAAAGTACCGAAATGAACGATAGCTATTAATTGTTATAGATAAATGGAATCCCTGAATAGCACATTATCAGATTACAGAACGAAATATTGGAATTAGGAATTATTATGTTTTGTTTCAAACGTGACGTCTCACAGGGAAAGTTTTATTTTTAGAACGTAACAATCGTTTGGCTACCTTCCTGTCGGGCTTTGTGACTGAAGCGATGGCGTTCTTTATTTCTCATTTTTTAAATTCATTTTTCGCTGCAATTATTGTGTTAATGTGGTGGGTTTAGTGTAATAATGTGCTGGTGATGAAAAATAATGTAGTGAGAGTGAGAAGTAAAGGAGAGGACTCCTATTTGATTAATTTGTTATTCCCGTATAATGTTCCACGCAGCATTGAAATGTGATGGTCTACCCTCACGTTTCAATGAGACTTTGACGATTGACGACTATTTTTACCACGTTGCTTATCCACACTCGACACTGGCAAAAAATATTGGCATAAGCTAATAGATTGCCATTTAAAAAAAAGACTTAATATCGGTCTTTTTTTAAATTTGCAATTTTATAGTTTTAAGGAAGGTATTCCAAAGGTGACTATTTACTCAAAATTATAAGGAAATCAGGGTTTTATGGTGACAAACTAATGTAGTTTTATCGCAAAATCTATAGAAGCGCGAGTGCCAAGCGGGAAGTCTTATAGTAATAATCCCTTAAAGATATAAATAATCATAAAATATTAAATTATTAATATAATCCCATGTAGATAAAGACAATAGGTAAGTTGAAAAGTAATTATAATACATTGTATTCAATGAAATGCTTAAATCTGGTCTTTAAAATATATTTAAACGCGTTGTTTGTATTCCTCGAAAGCCGAGGCTTAGGTCCAGCAGTGGACAAATATGGGCTGATGATGATGAGGTGGTAGTCTCGGTATAGGTCTATCAGGATCTGATACTACCAAAAAAAATATAGCGATTATCGTCTGGCAACAAAAAAAAATCGAGGTAATTGTTTTTGTTGGTGAACCGCAAAATATTAAAACGTTTTACTCCAATTTTAGTCATTCCCAGCGAGAATTTATTTTTTCCCATTTTGCCATGAGATCATGGTGGATCTATAAATTCCCAGACTACCATCTCATCCATCTCATCACTTGTCCACAGGTTGACGCTGGAGAGTAATACCATCTTCATGCGTTAAAATACCTGATTACATAATCTTATTTACAAGCGGATAAAAATACATATTTCCGACGTCTTATAAAACAAAAACTAAGTAAAATATACCGGGTGACTATGGGGTCATGATCCGGTATAATTTTTTCTTACTCATCAAATGATAGCGATTTCAATGCTATAGGTACTTATTTTCTTGAACAAAGTTTTTTTTTTGTTATAAATTTTTGTGTTATCATATTTTGTTGGAAATATTCGGTAAAAAACGATACATTTTAAGAAATATAAAATGTCACAGGCACAAAAACAACTATACTATTGGGATCGCTACAATTTTCTGAGTTAAAAAATCTTGGTCCGGATCATGACCCCGAAGTCAGCCTGTATTGAAAAAAAAAGATGAACACTAAGATTAAGGTAATGCAGACGCAATCGCAGGCACAACACAGCGTCAATGCTAACACACACATGTGTGACAAAAAAATTCACCATCGCGGATAAAAAGACATATTTCCGACGTCTTATAAAACAAAAACTAAGTAAAATGTATTGGAAAAAATAAGATGATCAGATAATAGATTAAGATAATACAGACGCAATCGCAGGCACAACACAACGTCCATGCTAACACGCACACGTGTGACAAAAAAAAGTTCACCTGCATATCAAACTTGACAATGAACATCAAGGTCCCGCATACGATTCGATCACTACTCGTTACATAGTTATTGTTAACGCAGCGAGAATCTCGAGGGAAATATGTGTTGAGTGTATAGGCTATCGATTCCATACAAATATCGTATCGTTACCGCTGTACAGTCACGTGTACATACGCTTAGTAACAATTCAAAGGCATTTTCTCTTAAAATAACCATTGCTACGTGGATATAAGATCTATTTCATCTAGAATGCCATATTTGCAAAATCATAACATTTATATCAGTGCTTGTTTATGAAAATAGCTACATGACTGTACAGTCGGCTTAGAATCAGGTATAACACTTTTGGATTGAATTTCATATCAATTTCATAAGACTTTACGGTTCATTTTGTACTTGTTACAGTATGACCCATTCCCAGTCCCATTTCAATATAGTATAGCTGTCTACGTCACAGGAAAGGATACACCTATCTCGTACCTAATTAGCTTCCAAAACCAGGAAAGAAATAGGGCTAAGGGCAATATGACAACTCTACCTTATTGATGTTTTAGTCACACAAATGTAGATGTGTAGCATAGCTCTTAGCTCGGGATTTTTTCTTGTTTCGAGCGACTCTATGGTTAATACTGCTTTGACACGCGCGATCGAAAGAGATGGGACTTCGAGTCGAATACGCGCGTGTGTGCATGCTAAGCGTACACTCCCGACGCTTCCATGCTAAGTAAGTATTCAGGATTATCACAACTTCATGAATAGTATGTCTTTTTTTAATGAAGTATCTACTCTATTAAGTTTTTTTTTATTCAAATTTACTAGTTTCTATCTATAATTAATAATTTCGTTTGACGAAAGTGTCCTTTTAAAAAGAGGTGCAGATACACATAGATATATAGCTAATTAATCAGTGTTCTTTGATAAGCTGATATTTCACTGCATACCTTTTTAATATAATTTCTAGATAATTAAACATGTTCACGTGTCTAGACGAATTAACATCAGATAGTTCACATTACATTTATCACTTTATCATGATATTACCTTTGTTTAATAATCATAATTATCATTTGATAGCTAATTATTACAACGACATTCGAAATGATTTTGTCACTAGCTGCTGTGATAAAAAAAAATCCTTGCTACAGAGAGAGAGATAACGTGACATTAATTTTGTAAACCATGACCGATGACAATTTTTGAATAATTGCGCGTTTTTTCATCATAGCATTTTGAACTGTAATGCCGGCGACATTTTTTTTTTTACACTTCATCATCAGTCCACTGCTGGACGAAGGCCTTCCCCAATTTACACATACCTACATGTCAATAGAAAACAAATGCAGCCTCTGTATGTGCAAAGATATTTAACATGAATGTTCTCCTGTAGTCCACAAATTACATTCGATTTTAGAAACGGAATTTTACAAAACCTTTAAGAAAATAACTAGCTGTCCCGGCTAACATTCTTTTCGCCATAAAAAGTTGCCTTTGTTTCCCGTGTATTGGGAGAAATACAACTGGTAGATGCATAAAAAATAGATAGTCGCCGATTCTCAGACCTAGTGAACACGTATATACAATTTGGTAAAAATCTAAGTAATAAAAATTTGGTAAAAATCTAAGTAATCTAAGTAAGGCCGTTTCGGAGGAGTACGGTAACTAACATTGTGACATGGAAATTTTATATACACATCAAAAGTGTCTAGGGATGAAGAACATTTTTAGCTCTAAAAAAATCAAATTTATTTAAATCAAATCTAATCTTCTGGATCGGTCTCCTGTCTAATTCCCCATGCCTGTATTAATGACTTAGCACCACATTTTGAATATAATATTATGAATGAATTCAGTTTTTGTAAAATATATTCTTGATTGCACTTTTCTAAAATGTTCTTGATCCCTAGACACTTTTAATGTGTGTATTAGATGAAGTTTGCGAAAGAAAATGGAATGCGATTAAACCAAAAGCCAATAACATACTTCCATCTACATGCAACTGGTAATCGCGTACTAAATTGTACAGTATTTACAGGAATTGTGTGAAACAAATCGTTTCCCAAATCGCACATCAAAGGCTTAAATGTTTTGTAAAATGTCACACGGTTTCGATAGTTATGTCAACAATTTTACACACACACACGCACACACACACACATACACATCCATACAAACAAATGAAAACTACGACCAAAAACCAATGTTGATAGAAACGCTACAATCTGCCTGACGAATGCTGGAGGCAGTGTTTGATTAAACTTTATAGAAGTACAGTCAAGGCCGCAACCCCAAATAGGAAATTAAATTTTTAGATGTCCGATTTTCGTTTCTATTTCTGTGATCTAGTATCAAACGGTACTGTGCCGTTAATGTTTTACGTTCATAATCCACGTACGTAAATTTGTCCAAATATTTACAAGAATGGCTTCATTCCACTCGTATGCCTACTTACAGTAATATCAATCCCACCAAAAACATTCTGTAAAAAAACTAGCCAAGTCTCGATGGAGGTGCTTGCTCATCGCTAAAAAGTAATGAAATCTAGACAAAATCGCGCCAAGTCTATGGTTCCTTACTGCGATTTCTTCATTATTATAGTTAGTGTGTGACTTGGCCGTTGAAGGATACTCAAGGGTACAAAACCAATTAATACATGGTATAAAACAAAATGGCCTCCCGTATCAGTCTCTATGTACGATTACATCTTAAAAACTGTCGCGACAGTAGTGTAGACGACAGTCGCGGGTTCGATTCCCGCCACGGACATAATGCTTAAGTGATGAGCTGAGGCATTTGTCGTGTGCATCTTGGTGTTTTATTTATCTCTGTATGTATTTAAACCTAAAATATAAGTATATCAGTCTGAAGATCTTCAAGCCGCGGGTGAATAGGTACCTAGTTTGCTCCATCGTAGACCATATCGCTACTTAACATCAGACAGGATAGTGGTCAAACGCTTGTTCTTATTGATAAAATATCAGTCTGTGGCACTCATAGTACAGGGTATCCTAGTTTGGGATCAGGTGATTAGTGTAAAAATGTCCTAAGATAGTTATCTATAAGATATTATTTAATAAAATTTGGTACGGAGTTAGCTGACGCCCTGGTTAACCTATAAATAAATTATCTCGAAATTCCCACGGGAACAGGACAACCGCGGGGGACAAATCTGTCTGTGCGCGTTTCATTACAAAATGATCTAACTAATATAATAATAATGAATTTTACATCATCAGAAGTAAACGTGGATAAATATTAAAGGTATCTTGCCCCCGAAAACACTTGCCTACAGGAAACGATTGGTATTCCAAAACCGAACTTCCTCTAGCCGATTTTGATTTTGTTTCCTCAACAAAATCCTTTGTCTCGTAATGACCTTTGTACTGTTAACGCGTCGTTTGCACTGTTAAACAATCGCGTAAGCATTATTCTTTTTGTAATAAGAGTTGAAGAAAAATATATTTTGATAAAGGCTTTGATGGTAGATTTTGGTAGATGATGCCACAAATGTTAGGCTAGGAGACATTTAGGAGACAAAATGTCTTCTCCACCTCACTACGATTGTTTACCCAAAAACAGCGCAGTCTTCCTAAAAAGTTTTTTCGTGTTTGGAAACCACTATCGATGTTAAGCACCTATCCGTATCCATTGGATGGGTGGCCACTTTTTCTGCGCTGCCTTCTACCGTTGCCGTGTTTGTGGTTTAAAAACTTTTAAAACCAGGTTACAAGCCTTGGGGCGCTTGGAAAATTACTCTATTACTAACGGTCGTGCTCACCATTGCAACATTCCTAACCCAGAGCAAAGGAGCATGGAAACATTGTTAATTATGTATATTAGCCAAAACTAGAATACGACTCTACCAAAGTGCATTTTTTAATTCGACGGACCAATTTGACAGTTTCTATGCGTTACACTTTATTCTGATGTAGGTAAGTGAAATTGAAAATGGAATACAAACAGTTAAAGATCTTCGTCTCGTAAAAAATACTCTAACTTGATTGCATCAGAGCACAAAGTTGTGTGAATGGGAACTGTCAAATTGGTCCGTCCAATAAAAAAATAGACTTTAACTACGTATTCCGTGTGGTGATGGCGAATAGAATATATATGTGATCACCCCAGCCCAATATATCGTGGGGGTCGTAACAGGCGACCGAGGCAGCTCTCCGGAGGACGGGAAGCAGCGCTCTCTGTGAGTTAAACCACAACACCACTGCGACCTCCGCCTGCCAAGCGTGGCGATTATTGGCATTAAAATGAATAATGACTTAACCTACCTCCTCGCCTAGTTTCTTCGTCAAATATCGTAATATACACACATCAAAAGTGTCTAGGGATCAAGAACTTTTTTAGCTCTAAAAAAAATCTAATTTATTTAAATCAAATCTAATCTTCTGGATCGGTCTCCTAACTAATTCCCCATGCATGTATCAACACTTATCACCAATTTTGAATAAATTATGAAAGAATTCAGTTTTTGTAAAATATATTCTTGATTGTAATCTTCTAAAATGTAATTGATCCATAGACACTTTTGATGTCGTTAAATAGGTCTTCTCACCTTAAATAATGTCACTATCCACAAATTATTATTGTTTCCCATTTTTAATATTATCAAGATTTACGTCGCCATAACAGCAGTTCGAATAAGTCAAGAAGTCATGAATAATGAAATACTCTCGCTTGTTTTCAAAACTTTTCATAATGCACATACACTTGTTTACTTCGATTTGTTCCAGTTTATTTTATTAACAGCTGTTCAAACGTAAGCAAGTATACTGCGTGTAATAGGACCTCGAACAATGGTCTTAGAAACGTTCTTGGGCTCGTCAATATGAACAACTTTTACTATGGCAACAATGCTGGGAAATGAAACAAAAAATATTCAATATCGATACAAAATGTCATCTCCCGAGGCAGAAATTTGTCTATTATCTTGGACGTTTATAGTACTGTCATTACTGTCAAACTTTGACGGGCTAAGTAGTGTCATTGCTGTCAAACTTTGTTTGGAAATTATGACAGTTGTAAGCGAGAAAATCTGTCAGAAAAACGTCAAAAAAAATTCTTTCCAAAGATAGGTAAGGAGTAAAATGCGAAATTAAGTAACAAACATTCACAAAAATTTCGTTTTTACTTATAAATAATGATTTGTAATTACGCGTAATAATTATTTCCCGCAAAATAAGTAAGTAATAGTAATTTCACAATTGATTGAATTTCGATATATAACCTAATTTCTTTACATTTCTTACGATTACAATCAAAGTTGTTGCAAACGATATTATACAATGTAAGTTACCTACATACACCCACATACATCTCGCGCATCTATTCTCGGTTTCGTAATGGAAGTAACTTGAGATTGCCGCAATTTCGATTTACGAATAATAATAATTTAATGACCAAATTACATGCTTTCAACGAAACTTTTTACATAATTATATGCCTAATTATAAACACATTAACAATACATATACACATCAAAGTGTCTAGGGATCAATAACATTTTTAGCTCTAAAAAAATTTAACTTATTTAAATCAAATCTAATCTTCTGGATTGGTCTCCTACCTAATTCCCGCCTGTATCAATCTTACTAAGACTTATCATAAATTATGAATAAATTCAGTTTTTGTAAAATATATTCTTGATTGCAATCTTCTAAAATGTCCTTGATCCCTAGAAAATGTTGATGTGTGTAGTATAAAACAAAGTCGCTTTTCACTGTCCCTATGTATGCTTAAATCTTTAAAACTACGCAATTTTAATGTGCTTTCTTTAGCAGATAGGATCATTCTTGAGGAAGGCTTGTATGTACAATACAATACAAAAAATGTAATACAACAATAATAGCTGTAAGACTACGGTCGTTATGACTTTACGAGGACAATAACACAATATTATTGATTATATAATAAGGAATACATAACGGTAAATTTCATATTAATATCATATTTTATTTCTTCCGTATGAAGAAGGTAAAACTTAAAAACTTCCTTATCTCCTTAAAGATTTATTACTATACTTACTATTATTCATTTTATTTTAATTTACGAAGCGAAATTATGATTTTTTTTACAAACTTACTTAAATTTTCCTTGAACATTTCCTACAAGATTAATTTAATTTGGGCAAGTTAAACAGCTGTATATGAGACGAAAAACGTAGCAGGTTGGCAAGTACAGTCATCTAAGAAATTGCTCTACCACCCTAAGGTTGAAAGTCCTATGAATGTCATTGGACATTAAGGTTCATTGTTCACTTGTCACAATATAACAACTCTACCTTATTGACGTTTCAGTGACACAGGAAGTGTACTGATGAACCACTTTCTTGGCCAACCGTAGACTATAAAAGTGATGCAAATAGCTATTTTATATTCAGGAGGATATAAACTATTGTGGCTTAGAGGAAAAACCGTCGGGTATTTACCTAGTAGGTACTTATTTAAATGGGTATTCATTACTATACCACACATCTTCTTTAGTATTATTTCCAGCCATTTTTCTTTACGGTTCTGTGTGTTTTTTTTTAACAATAGTCATAACTTCATATACGACAGTTTAGTTATTTCCCCCAAGGTAGTTAATAGATACTATACTTTAAGGTTAGAGAAATAAGATTCATTTTTTGTTGAACAAACTTAGTTGATGACCGTGTGAGTGATAATAATCGTTTATTTGCTTCTTTTAAGTACAACTGTTTATTATAAGTACAATATATATTTTTTATTCTAGGTTTTTTTATTTGCACGTGATATTTGATACCATTAGCCACGTTTGCGTGAGAATTTCGAAGTGAAATGTAGTAGATATTCGAAACCGGAGATCGTGTTATAAAATGATGAGTAAGTTTTTGATCTGTGTGACCTTAGTTATGTCAAAATCGCAATTATTGTCAAAATCCGTTCAGTCGTTTCTCCGCGAAGAAGTAAGTGTAAGAAAACATAAAATATCGGGAGTTACACAGATCAAAAGTGTCTAGAGATCAAGTACATTTTAGAAGATTGCAATCAAGTAAATATTTTACAAAAACTGAATTCATTCATAATTTATTCAAAATGTGGTGATAAGTCATTGATACAGGCATGGGGAATTAGGTAGGAAACCAATCCAGAAGATTAGATTTGATTTAAATAAATTAGATTTTTTTAGAGCTAAAAATGTTCTTGATCCCTAGACACTTTTTATGTGTGTAAATATAAAATTTACATGTCAAAATGTTAGTTACCCTACCTACTCCTCCGAAACGGCTTTACCGATTTTTACCAAATTGTATATAACATAATACAGGCCACTATATCACATTAATGACGTGGAAATATGTTGCTTAATTACTGAATGGTAAATGTACTTACTTTACTGTCATGCCGCGATTTAAAAACGTCTCAATGTTTTTTTTAATTCACATCCAAACAAAACCATTATTTTATCACAAAACACAATAGACAGTTCACAATCGTACGTCTTAAAAATATAAATAATAACACATATATAAATAATAATAAAAAAGTCAGCACAGTGCAAAATAACGAATAATACTAGTAGAAATTATTATTATGTGTATAAAAATACTTGTACCCTACATATGTATGTACATAATTATGTACAATGTGCATACATACATAATTATATTAAACGCGTATATTTTTTTCGTATTTACTTAACTGACAAGTGCAACAAAAAATATTTACTTGCATAAAGATATTGCATTGGATGATTTTTAATACATTTTCATGATGTTGTAGTTGTAGGTATTTGAATGTTGTGCGAAAGCAGATACGTATTTTTACGTAGTACAAAAAGTAATTAAATGAAATTACGCCTCTTTATACCAAATAATTTTAAAGAAAAATAAATCGATGTAACATTTACCTACTAGTCACCCCTACAATTTTTTCCTCTATTTATCTGGTCTGCCTACATCATTTCCTTATCACGGGACCCATTTGAAATATATGCTTTAAAAAAAAGAATAATCGAAATCAGTTCATAAACGACAAATTTGTTTACGAACAAACATAAAAAAACACGTACAGAATGCGTGTAAAAGGACCCCGAGCAATGGTCTTAGAAACGTTGTTGGGTTGGTCAACATGAACAACTTTTACTATGGCGATAATACGGGAAAATGAAAATAAACATTTCGATCCCTATACGAAATGTCATCACCCGAGGAAAAAAATATCTATTCTGTATGGAGACGAGGAAAGTTTTTTTCGTTTCCACGCATTGTCTCCATAGTAAAAGTTGTACATATTGACGAGCCCCACAATGTTTCTAAGACCATTGCTCGGGGTCCTTTTACAGTCTGTATTTATACGGTTGAACTGATTTACTTCCCTTTTTTGCAGTCGCTTATAAAAGATAAATTGTTCCGCGTCCATACGAAGAAAAGACGTAACATTACAAAATGTTAATGGGAATATGTGCTTAATAAATGAGTGATTTTCAAGAATACTTAGGGTTATTATTCTTTACCTTAAGTCAAGAAGTGTGACCTTTCACTTATAGTTGGAAGTTCTGTATTAAAAGGTATAAAACAACTGAAAATACGCTGATAAAACCGCGGGGCGTTGACTATTATGACATAAACTGACGTTTGTATTAATAACTAGATTTTTCAATATCCACGCAATACCTATTTAACACAGCTATTATAAACTATTATTACGAGATAAGATAAAGAAATTTCATTCTACTCTTGATTTGTTGTGCAAATTTGCAAAGGAACAGGCATTTGTAGGTTAAAATTACTTAACTGGTGTAATGAGCAGAGCTTTGGGGAAGCCTGTGTTCAGCAGTAGCCGTCGTCGGAATGACATGATAATGATGACAGTCGGTGGAAAAAGTTGGTATGTCATCAATATGTGCCTATACTGTGTGTAAAAGGATCCCGAGCAAATGGTCTTAGAAACGTTGTTGGGTACGTCAATATGAACAACTTTTACAATGTCGACAACGCTGGGAAACGCAAAAACTTCTCGTGTTCCATTGCTCGGGGTCCTTTTACACTCCGCGTAAAAATCAATGTCAGTTTTCGTTGTATCCGAACCAAATATTTAGGCTTTGTTCGGACTGTTTAGTAGATAATTTATGTCAAGTTTGCACAAAATCCGTCGAGCGGTTTTTTATTATTTCACTTTATATATTCCCACGGAAACGGGATAATACTTTTGTATGAAAAATCTAAACCGCTCAAGTTAAACACTTGAAATTTGGGATGCAGTTACTACTAAACTACGCGAATGAAATCGCGGGGCGTTCACTAGTTATTTTATAAAATATGTACGTAGTTATGTACAATGATTATACGTTCTTGATTTGATGCGGTTTTTAAACCGTCCCAGGAAATGACGCTAGAACCTATAAACCCACATCTGGTTGATGAGATTAAAATTTGCATCGCTCGCTCTAGCGACTGCATATTGGCAAAATGTTATACTGCGTGTAAAAGGACCCCGAGCAATGCTCTTAGAAACGTTCTTGGGCTCGTCAACATGAACAACGACTTAAAATAATATAGGTAGTTTAAGCTGTGTGATAGGGACAGTTGTATACCACTCATCTAGCGCTATCCCTGTCACACAACGAGAAAAATAATCCTACAAGACCTCATGTTACTTAAATCCAAAAAAAAATAAGAATATCAAAACTGTTAAACGATTTATTCGTCAGAACTCTAACCGCCACAATAACAATCGAATTATAGAAGAAAAACGTATGAGCAAATCAGAAACCTATTAATGTTAAACTAGAGAAATAATCTATTACGAAATATTCCACTTGTATCACTAAATATAGAATCAATAACAAGGTTAATTAACTTGTCGGTTTGTCCGCAGATACCACCTAATGTACATACATACATACACTTCAGGCCTGTCTCCCAGAGGGGTAGGCAGAGACTACAGATCTCCATTTGTCACGTCCTGACATACCCCTTTCGCTTCATCTACATTCATACATCTTTTCATACATGACCTCCGGTTTCGAGTACTTTTCACGCCACCTTCGGCCAGTACATCACCAATCTGGTCTGTATATGTCCTTCTGGGGCGACCTCTACTCACCCGGCACATTACATCACCCATATAAATCTCTTTCGTCAATCGACTTTCATGCATTCTCTCCATATGCCCAAATACAGCAGATCTAAACTCCATCTTCACTGCCCTTTAGCTCCGATCCGTAGGAACTACACACATCAAAAGTGTCTAGGGATCAAGAACATTTTTAGCTCTAAAAAAATCTAATTCATTAAATCAAATGTAATCTTCTGGATTAGTCTCCTACCTAATTCCCCATATCTGTATCAATGACTTATCACCACATTTTGAATACATTAAGAATGAATTCAGTTGTTGTAAAATACATTCTTGATTATTGCAATCAAATCAATTCAAATCTTGATCCCTAGACAATTTTGATGTGTGTATTATCAAACTATTCCATCCATGACAGTTGCATTGTTTTTGTTTTACCAGCAATTTACATACCCGTTGTAAAAGTCAAAATTTAATTTTTTTTTTAAAAAGCAAAAAATAACTTAATGAATAGTTACGTTATTGAACGTAAAGCGTAGTTCCATGAATATACCCTACACATCAGATTTAAATAAATTAGTTTTTTTTTTACAGCTAAAAATGTTCTTGATCCCTAGACACTTTTGATGTGTGTACGTCAACTAGTTAGTCAACGTTTTAACATTATATGAATACGTCGTACGATACAGTTTAATACCTTCATACATTTATTTTTAGAAAAATACTTTGTCACGCATATTGAAAAGAGTCGGTTTATTTACATCCATATTTAATTATAAATTGTTATAACTGCTGATGCAAAAAACAATCTATATTTAACCAACACCTTTACAGTGGGTATGAAGGTAAGTAATTATAATTAATTAATTAATCAAAAGATCAAACAAAGGTAATATTACTAGGTATCTTATTTGTTCTTCCTTATGCAGAATATTATTTAGGTTACCTGGAGGAAATCGCTCTAAGCGATAAGGTCGCTATTTGCAATCTTACCATTGTTAGTTTTACATTTTGTAATGTACAGTGTGCAATAAAGATTATATTCATTAATTCAGGACGTCGAACTGAGTACTCGAAACCAGCAAACACTATTTATTTATTTATTTACAATTAAACGAACATCACAAAACAGTTTAACCTAATGCATTATGTCAAGAGCTGTACAGATTTAGAAGAGGCGACAGTGATTTTCCAGGATCGTGACAAGTAAACGTGACATGATCTCTGCCTACCACTCTTTCTCTACTCAGTCCAAACACAAAATTGTTCACCGGGTATATAGGCGCGAATATAATCAAAGACAAGCTCGAGCTTACCTTTGTTATTTTACTCGACGTTTCGACGCAGTTGCGTGCGTCGTGGTCACGAGTGGACTGGAGTGCGGCGGCTGCGACGTTCCCTGGTTTGA
>SJJU01016715.1:0-10195 GCA_012932125.1 Conopomorpha cramerella
GTGGGATTTCCTCATGGTACAAAAGGGTAGTTTGCGAACACGTCTTAAGTTGAAATGCTGATCTGGCATGTAAATAGAATGCATCAGCTGTCTTTCAGTGGCGTGCACTGACCTTTACGACAAGGTAGGTAGTAATCCTCACGGATTGACACCTATGTATAGGTAACTTGTCTTTACAAAATATCTACTCACCCACCAAAACACACAGGACCTTCGTCAGCCTATGTCGTGAGTACAACAAAAAAAGATCTAGCAATAACTATTATTAGGTCGGGTAGCCAAAATACTAAGGTAGGCAGTGCCTTTTTGCCTATATGGTGTGCACGCCACTGCTGTCTTCCTTGCATACCATAGGAGCTGACTATGGGATCTAGAGAATTAGGTTTATTCAGGCTAGCTAGCAAGTTGTAACTGAAGGCCCATAATGACATTTTTAACCCCTTATTATACGAAATGTGACGGAAGGGTTAGGGTAAGATTCTGTCCAACCCCTTTTGGGGTTATGGACGTTAGTGTATGTATGTTGCAAAATAGGGACCAATATAATTTCCTACATGTGCTCTCTAAACCATTGTTCTAATCTACGCAATTACGTTATGGCTTCTGGGAAATAATTGAACGTTCTTGTATTACGATCTCTTATATTTCATGCCATGAAAATTCTAATGGCTCGAAATTCCTATTATATATTCTTAGTTTCATGCACACGAGTGGACGAGCTGACCTAAACAAAAAAAAATAGTATTGGCATACGAAAAGTGAGACTTAAATTTGGCTCAGGATAGGTGTAAATCGAGAGATACTCTACCGATTTGTCCCGCTAGATGGCGTGTTGTCGCCTGTCCTATAAAATTGTCAGTTTTAAATCGAAAAACCTAAAGAAAGATAGGTATAGGAAGACATAAAAAAGCCATCATCCCCTATCAGGTTGGGTTAGGTACGCTTGATAATCGTGGGTTTTTACGTGCCTGCGTTATTTGTTTTTTAATTCGAAGTTAAAAAAAATTCACCCATGTCCTTATTTTGCGTTCATTTTTTATTCAAGTAAATTGTCGTGTAAATTTTTTTTGAAACTGTTAATTCCTATGCATAAAGTTAAAGTATACATACATGCATATACGTCTTGTACCATTTCCCGGAGTTAAAGTATTTTTTACGTAAATAAACTTGTCTTCATTTTTTGTCCAAGTATAGCTATATGCTTGAATTTCTGAAGTAGCAACACTATAGAGATCGAGAGCGAGTTAAAAGACGAAAGATCATAGAATTATGTAGTTGCATCTCTTTCGTTTCCCACTATACAGATTTATTTTTTTTAGAAACTACTAATTTTGACGGAATTTTAATAGAAACATACATAGGTATACATACATTTCACGCCTGTCTCCCAGAGGGGTAGGCAAAGTCCTGACGTACCCCTTTTACTTCATCTACATTCATACATCTTTTCATAAATTGCTGCCATAGTTAAAATATACTCTATTTTGCTAAGAAATACAGGTTTATTCTTTTGTAAGTAGGTACATACAGTAGAAAAAATCGAATATTCAAACTATCCTGGTACCTATTTACAGTTCTTTGCGTAAAACCATCGATTCAAATAGCACCTACCTATACATAGTTGCCTAGAGGTTAATTGTTCGAACGTATTTGTTTTTTATTACCAATCGCCTAGTGAGGTTACGATTATGGAAATCTCATTAAAATGTATAACTTTTCTATTAACCGGTGCACTTTGTCACTAACTGTTTTGAAAATGTGTGTGATGGGGTGGAGTTCTAATGTATACATACATACATACACTCAAATTATTACTTAATGTGTACATCGATTTACCATACATTGTTGTCCATTTAGCTGTATCCAACATTTAAAAAATCTTTTAGGAAAGATTTTTTTAAATGTTTTGTCGGCAAATGTTTCTTGGATGTAATACTAATTATAGATAAGAAATTTATATTTATGCCTATATCACAAAGATTTCCCATCGTTCCCATAATATGTTGGTAAAGTTTTATTTTCATATGTACCTATCTATTTACTCCATACAAATTAGTTTAGTCAATAGGTACCAAATTAATACTAAAACGACCATCAGTTCATTGGCAACATGAATAAATCTTTGATACTTAATATCAGCTTAGAATGTTTGGTATTTTAGACTGACTTTGATTTTCTATTTAGTCTTTGTGCTTTTTCATCAATTGTTAACGCTGTAATTTTTTATCGTTTCGATTATGCAGTTAGATGGTGGCAATTATGAGAAGCTCTGTTGTCACTATGCAGAGCTAAAAAAAACTTTTCTGCGTGTCGAAACGTTGTATGCGTTGACTGTTGTTCATAAAATATTTATTTTAAATGACGGTACCAACATCACGCACTTAATCGATTCTAAAATAAATCGAATCTTATCAACATTGTACAACTCTACCAGTCTAGGTTAGACACGTCAATCGACTTGTCAGAATGTGGAATTTACTTTGACGTTTTTCTGACAGATTTTCGGGCGGAGAACTGTCATTGCTGTCATACTTTCCAAACAAATTTTGACAGTAATGACTTCTGTTCTTCGCGCGTAAATCTGTCAGAAAAACGTCAAAGAACATTTCCCATTTACTTCTTAGATGACGCCGACTATATTAAAGTGTATAACTCATTGAAATCATCAGCCTAAATAGATTCAAATGTAATGGAAATTCGATGTACCATTTCTCGACATTCAGAAGTATTAGGCCGGCCATACATACGAAATTTTCCATACTGAATGTGGCGATTCAAGTATAAAATGAAGCTTCCAACGGTTGTTGTTGTTGTGAACTTGAGTTTAACGGACGTTTTTACTTGAATTGTTGTATTCCGTACGGAATCCGGAACGGAATTCCGAATGTATTTAACCCCGCCCTTAAAGGAAAATATAGTAAGACTTAAATATGTATGTATACAATATTCTAACTCCACAGTTGCTTTTTGTGCGAAACACGCGAGAGAAAATAAACGAGCACCGTGTGTGTATTGTTAAGAATATTAACCGTATTGTATTGTTTTAAGGTTCAAAATCAACGAGCAAATCTACGTTATTCTTATTGTGCATTAGCTTACAGCATTTGAGTATAATACTGGTTATTATTAGGGGTTATTATTATGTAATTTCCTAGTTTTGCAGATGATAATATAGAATCCCCCTTTATTATTAAAATGTTCCATTTTAACACATTTTCATTAATGATTTCATCAAATATTCTTATAGACTCGTTGATAGAGCGCCATCTCTACAGAGGGTGATACCTAAATACCCTTTTATGTCGAAGTCAACTTTCCGTAGACCCTACTGAGCCCATTTCGGCAAAAAAAAAAACTCGATCAGCTGTTTGTATGAAGATCTCGATTGTTTTTAATTTTCTGAACACCCAGTTTATTTTATGAATAGTTTAAACCGGGTGTTACGGCGCGATATTTACCAAAGACAAGCATTCAGCTTACCTTCGTCATTTGCCCGACGTTTCGCCTCAGTTACATGTGTCGTGGTTAATTTCGCGCCATAACACCCGGTTTAAACTATTAATACAATGTCAGTGCGCGTTTCTTAAAAAAAATACCCAGTTTATTTTCCATGTAAGAACAGTAAAACCTATAGAGTAATTTCGTCGGGCGAAGCACAGATCGTTTCGAACGAGTCTAGAGGTATTATATTATAATGTTATACCGGATATTACGGCAAGATTTAAAAGATTTAAGAACCATTTATCTCACATCACATGTAACTGTGGCGTAACGTCGAACAAACAACGAAGGTAAGCTAAATGCTTATCTTTGGTTAAATTTCGCGCCGTAACACTCGGTGTAAACTATTAATAAAATAAACTGGGGTGTTCAGGAAATTAAAAACAATCGAGATCTTCATACAAACAGCTGATCGCGATATTTTTTTGCCGAAATGGGCTCAGGCTCAGTAGGGTCTACGGAAAGTTGACTTCGGCATAAAAGCGCCGTAACACCAAGTACGACCTTATAATATAACGTATGTAGGTATTTCTACTCTAACATAAAGAGATGGCGCTTCGAGGCGAGTCAAGCGTGCGTATTAATATCAGGGGATATTTCACGGAGTAAACTCATTGGGGTAATCATTTCGATCAAGAATGTTATTCCACGTCTCAATTCTTCTACACATTTACATTTTTATTGATTTTTTTATCAATGAATATGACGATTTATTTATTTGAATATCTTTTTATCGGGTTTAAGATCATCTTCATCATTATGGAAATAATCTCTAGAGAAATAATACAAGAAGTCTCATAAATACTATACGAGCATTTTGTATGTTAATCGGGTGATGCATTTACGATTTTAACCACTAGATGGCGCATCGTCGCTGGTCTCACTCGAATAGGGAAAAAAAGCTGAAATGCAGATGGCGCCCCGTTCGTTTGATCCATATGAACCAATGAAAGTGAGGCAATATGTCTCATTGAAGTCAAGCGAAACTAGCGCCATTCGTTCATTAGCTTTCTTCCCCATTGCAGTGACTGAATGACTTGCGTGACACAAATGACTGGCGATGATGCAACCTCTACAGAATTAGCTTTTACCTGAGACACAAGTAAAAGCTAATTCATCATTGTAATATTACAACTGGGTAAAAAAAGTTTTCACTCTGCCAAAATGTAACTAATCGTTTCCCTTCGTTCACCAGCAACAGATACACGCATCGGCGGGCCTGCCGCACGGAGTGCCCGGGGCGGGCGGCTTGCTGGGGGCGGGCGGGCTGCTGTTCGGCGGCGCCCCGGGAGCTGGTCTGCCGCCGCCGCCGCACCTACCACCGCCGGCGCACAAGGTTGGCTTTCTTCATAGTAAATGCAAATACGGATGGTGATCACGACCCATAACTGAAGTTAAGCAACATTGATCGCGGATTTTCAGATGAGTGAAGAGCTATCTTTTTTCTTGTTCATTAGTCCGTTTCTGTCCCACAGTATCTTCCTCCAGGGGTCTGTCTTCTAGAACGTTTCAATATGAACGACACGCTAAGCCGTGTTATCTTTAATAAATCCACGTATTACTGAGAAAATAGAGATCTAGAAGAATTCTTGTGAAATATGTACTTATAACTCAATTATTTTACCGGGTATATCGGCGCGAATATAAATCAATCAAAAAATAAATCGCGTCGAGTTAAATACGCTTTGTGAACCGTGGGCATTTGTTTTAGCAAGTGCCTCTGCCTACCCCGCTTTGGGATTAAAAGGCGTGAAGTGTATATATTTTTTTATTTTTTGTTATTTTATATTTTACAATTATTACCCGTACTACCTGGCAGAAAATATAACAGCAGAAAAAAATCTGACGAAAAAACCTGTCCAATCAGCGACAATAACTTTTTTCGACACAGTGACATAAAAAAAATGTACTACCCACCTATTTGTATACACAATTTCATTTTTCCGCTAATCGTTCTCGTGTAAAAAGAAAACAGATTTTTGTTTTAAAATAAAAAGAAATCCACATAGAAAAATGTGAATGTTACAACTTCGCTACACCTTTATTTCAATCACATTTAATTCTTATTCACAAATAGACGTACTAGTTCCCATATCAGTAAGTATCAAATTACACCACAGAAAAAATAAGTACATTTTTTTATCGTTATGAACAAGCGTTTGAGCACCATCCTGCCTGATGTCAAGCAGCGATGTGGTCTACGATGGAGCAGACTTGTTCATTAGGTACATGATAATAATGTATTTATTGCAGAGATAATGCATAACGATTCTTCAGTTGCACATTTTTCTTGGGTTAATTTTATTACCAGTGTTTTCTTCTGGGCCTTATGACCATGGATCCTTCGACGATTATCTTTTTCGAAGACGTCGCATACGCACCAAGTGTAACTTTGATGTCTTCCTTAGATAACTCCAGAGGTATACCCGGCGGTGGCATTTTGAATGGTCTTATGTGGTAGTTGCCCTGAGAGAAACAACAATATTAGTTAGGTATTAGTTAGCAATTTAAACAAGCATTAGCTAGTCTATTATATAAAAATCAAAGCCACTTTTCGTTGTCACGCCATAACTCCGGAACGGGTGAACCGATTTCGCTAATTCTTTATTTGTTGTGTTCACTAGCGACAGCAGAAGGTTCTTATGAAAGAAAAAAATGACATCCACTGCTGGGCACAGGCCACCCTAGATATTCATATTAATAGTTAAGACAGGACAACGTCTGTCGAGTCCACTAGTATAAAATAAAAATAATGGGTGCTTATAAACCCCGCTGTTTGTCACGTTCCCATGGGTATTTTGACCTAAAATATAGCGTATATTACAGGTTATCAGCACTTAGTGGATCTAATAGGAACCGCGAGAATATATATGTGCAAATATAAATAAATAGATCATGAACCTCCATTTATCACAATCCTTTTTTATCGTGGGCAAACCCGTTATGGATACCCCACCACTAGCGGGGACAGCGGCGGGTTTATGTGGGACTCGCACCCACTAAAACCCCACGGTGACCACTGCCGCGTTATTGCCGGGGCCCCCGGAACAGCCTGCGCCACTACGTCCAAGGCTTGTAACAGACCTGGCAAAATCTCTTTCGCATCTTCTATATTTATTTTATTACACATACATTTTTATTTATTCCATTATCGATACATAATGAAGAATATGAGAAACTGAAATTTAGATCGTCTTAAGTTTTAGCCTTCTTGCTCATCTAGCCGAAACTTGTTTCGGAACATCTACACACATCAAAAGTGTTTAGGGATCAAGAACATTTGTAGCTCTAAAAAAAGATCTAATTTATTTAAATCAAATCTAATCTTCTGGATTGGTCTCCTACCTAATTATCCATGCCTGTATCAATTACTTATCACCACATTTAGAATAAATTATGAACGAATTCAGTTTTTGTAAAATATATTCTTGATTGCAATCTTCTAAAATGTACTTGATCCCTAGACACTTTTGATGTGTGTATTTCACGCGGTCAAGTCAAGAGTGACAAAGACAGATGGCTGTTTTATAATATGTATCGAATAAACACGAACGTGGGGTAAGAAATCACGCGTTATTTGGAGAGAATGGAGGAAAGTTGATTAACGAAAGAGATTTATATGGGTGATGTAATCTGCCGTGTGAGTAGAGGTCGCCCCAGAAGGACATACATTGACCAGATTGGTGATGTCCTGGCGGAAGGTGGCGTGAAAAGTACTCGAGACCAGAGGTCATGTATGAAAAGATGTATGAATGTAGATGAAGCGAAAGGGGTATGTCAGGACCGTGACAAATGGAGATCTGTAGTCGGAAGGTGGCGTGAAAAGTACTCGAAACCAGAGGTCATGTATGAAAAGATATATGAATGTAGATGAAGCGAAAGGGGTATGTCAGGACCGTGACAAATGGAGATCTGTAGTCTCTGCCTACCCCTCTGGGAGACAGGCGTGAAGTGTATGTATGTACTCACAGCCGGTATGGGGCACACGTTTGGTATATCTGAGGCCTTGGTAACGATGTCTTCAACCCACTGCCATTTCATTCCATCGCATGTTTTCACCGTTATATCGAATAGCAACGCCCTTGTTTTCAAGTTTATGTATCTGTTGTAGAACTGAAATGGAAAATAAAATGTATTGTTACGTCATTTTGTATGTTGCTCACTTTTTACGCGGATTGCTCAACAGATGGCGTGGCGTATGTTATTTTATAGTATACTCTTATATACATAGCCGGATATTTTATGGTGTGGTGTAAGCGTACAATATCTAGTGACGTGGATAGAATCTATCAGTGGCGCGCACACCATATAGGCAAAAAGACTCTGCCTACCTTAGTATTTTGGCTACCTGACCTAATAATAGTTATTGCTAGACCTTTTTTTGTTGTACTCACGACATAGGCTAACGAAGGTCCTGTGTTTTGTGGTTGTATAGATAGGTAGATACCTATATTTCGTAAAGACAAGTTACCTATACATAGGTGTCAATCCTTGGAGATTACTGCCTACCTTGTTATAAAAGCCAGTGCACGCCACTGGAATCTATAGATGTTATGTCTTGTAGGACACTTTGTCTGACAATTTTATTGAGAGTTAATTGAACCATTGTGGTCTAGATAAACTAATTGTAAGGGATCTGGTGACAAGTGGTTGGTTTAACGCTTCTTTTCATCCCATATACCTTTTACTTCATCTATTGAAATAACTAAGTCGTAAGTTATTCTTTTTACTTGCCAGAATCAGCATGTGATAAACATTTGACTGGCTTGTTAAGTATGTCAGATAAGGATTAACCAGTTTCAGTGCACCTGTAATAACTTTAACATAAAGGCGGAATCAAACGAGGCACTTTTCGTTCATTCGTTCTCTTTCACTCTGAATGAACCACCTGAACATGAGTTCTATAAAAATGAGAGATGAAATACGATTACTGTAAAGTTTCAACTTGTTCGATTCATGAATCATTCGAAGGTACGAATTTAAACAAGTTGGCAGACATTTTGTATCGAATGATTCAATCACGAATTGTTCACAAAAATGCTTCCGTCTGATTCCGCCGTAACCTTTTTTTAAAACACAATGAACAAGCGTTTGACCACCGCCCTGTCTGTTGTTAAGCAGCGACGTGGTCTACGATGGAGCCCACTAGTATATTCAGTACCTATTAGCTTTTACAACAAGGTAGGCAGTAATCCTCAAGGATTGACACCTATGTATAGATAACTTGTCTTTACGAAATATAGGTATCTACTCACCCACAAAACACAGGACCTTTGTTAGCCTATGGCGTGAGTACAACAAGAAAGAATCTAGCATAACTCTATTATTAGGTCGGGTATCCAAAATACTAAGGTAGGCAGTGTCTTTTTGCCTGTATGGTGTGCACGCCACTGCTATTTACCCAGTGACTTAAGAGTTACAATGCTTTTATTGTTAAGAGGTTTTACCGTAACATTGTTCCCCATAGCGTACAGCGTAGTGATATTAATTACAGTCAGGTATGGCTCTCGCCGTGTCGTTCTGCTGGTCCTAGTGGACACATTGCTCACGTACGTCGAATCGAAGAAGTCCATTTTGGCACCCTCTTGATGGAACTCCTCCTGGAAGTGCATATGTTACGTATCAGTTACGCCTTTTGAAGTGTTTTGACTGAAACATGCGGCGTAAAACAATGACGTCAATGCGACACCACGTCAGTCATCATCATCATCAGCCCATACTTGTCCACTGCTGGACATAGGCCTCTCCAATTGCACGCCACTGTGATCTGTTTTCGGCTTCTCGCATCCAGCTTCTGCCAGCCATCTTGCGTATAACATCAGTCCACCTTGCCTGAGGGCGTCCTACACTCCGTTTGCCGAGACGCGGCCTCCACTCGAGAACTCATTTTCCCCAACGGTCATCGGTTCTACGGCAAATATGGCCGGCCCACTGCCACTTCAGCTTGCTAAAACGATGAGCTATGTCGATGACCATGTCAGTACTGATCGTTTATTGATCTGATCACTTAAGGCTGTTTGTTTTCCACAGCCAAAGTGAGGCAGAAATGTCTAGCGAAGCGGTCGTTTTGTTCCATGAAATAGGTTTGCTTTTCCACCGAGGAAGAAGTTTGAGAGTTTGAATTGGGAATTTTTTTTATCTCTATGAACAAGCGTTTGACCACCATCCTGCCTGATTTTAAGCAGCGATGTGGTCCACGATGGATGGATGGAGCACACTTGTTCAGTAGGTACCTATTCACCCGCGGCTTGAAGACCTTCAGACTGTACTGCGCAGGAAACACAGACTCCGGCAATTCGAGGTTTCTACGTTCTCTACATTTGCTTCAGAGCTGCTCAAATGAGCAACCTGCTCACTTAAGCGAGCTCATTTTTGACTCTGGCATTTTCGCGCGACTCTTTAATGGTGGAAACAGTATAATTATACAGTATACTTGTATGTAGTTTTGTATTGCGGTTATTGTAAAATATACTTTATTTGGTGATGTCAAAGTAACAAATCGATTTGGCACCTGTCATAATAGATTCAACATTACATTTACATAATTACATTACATTAGGACAACGTCTGTCACGTCCATTAGTTTTTAATGAAATATTGACGTGGAGTCTATTTATACAATATATTCATATTTATATGTATATACTAGTGGCGAAGCTAGGGGGTAACCCGGTAGTACAAGACAAGCCTATAC
>SJJU01016720.1:0-16517 GCA_012932125.1 Conopomorpha cramerella
CCCTGTCACGTTGGGTTAAATACGCTTGGTGAACCGTGGGAATTTGCTTACTAAGCAAGTGCCTCTGCCTACCTCGCTTTGGGATTAAAAGGCGTGAAGTGTATTTATGTTTTACTTTGATATGAGACCTATTAGAATCTAGAATACAATATTCGCAAAACCGTAATATTCCCAGGCATTAAGCCTTAAGCTTCTCTAATAGTATCTGACACCCATAATACAGGGAAACATAATTTGAGGTCCGATCGTGTGTGATATGTCGCAGTACATCATTATTTTGAAAATTGCATCCTCCCCAAAAATTGGTGCTCACTGAAAACCGGCCGATGAAATAGCCACTTATCACCAATAACCAATAATTTGATCAAGTAAACACCACTTTGTTTAAACTAGAAATTACCTGTATCATAATATCACGAAAGCTTTATTTGCATGGAAAATATACCAAGACCAGTAATAAAACACGCCAAACAGGTTAAACTTTTGATGAGTTGATATTTCCGCACCAAATATCAATTAACAATTACAGATTACTATCATTTTCTGATACTGCCGCAGATGACGTAAACTGATTAAGTATGTTTTACGAAAAAAAGCATTGACTGTGATAAGTACTTAAATACGCATATAACATCTTTTAAAAGCGTTAAATCTGACCAAAGCTTTTTAGCATTTAATCGATTTAGATCTCGCATTTTATGTTCATTCAAATATTCTTTGATGTGCATTATTACTGCATTCTATTACGAAATGTACTGTATGCCCAAACACACCTTAAAATCTCCTTATACCATCATACCTAACGGATTCCGACATTAGAAAAAAGGTACGTATAGATTCAAATTTGTAAAAAAAATGGATTGATTTTTAGAAACACTTATTAAATACTTGGTTTTGTAAAACGCAATTATTTTGACAACGCAATTAAAGCACAATGATCAGCGCTACGATTGGCCACAAAACTTCACACGTACAACGTTAGCGGCAGCCGGGAAGGACCAACTAAAGCGAATGTACAGTTACTGGGTATTTTCTTAAAGTATCTGTGCTGTAAGTAAGTAAAGTGCTGCTCGAGCATTTTTTAACTATACCCTTTCCTTTCATATGACGTCTGACGCGCGAAATCCATTGACGTACAAATAATGTGTAATAAAAGGGGCAGGAACACATCTTCCCGTTAAAAGTCTACAAAATTACCACCTATCTACATAAATTACGTAATGTTGAACCCAACACCTCGAGTCGCACTAAAAATCGTTTAAGATGCCGCACCCCATAATCAAGTAAATTTTCAATTACCTACCAGTTCGTCGAGTGTTTTGCTTACCGGTGTTTATACGATGGGAGTTTTAGAAATGTGAAAATCAACGTCGCAACAACGGTGGGCAAGACTTGTGTAACAAGACGTACTATACGATTTTGGTTATCTTCGTTTCGCTTGCGTACAGCCTTATGGGCGCTCTACATTCTCGCGAGAACGCGAGAAACAGGAAGGAGGAACGAGAAACGTGAATGTGGAGCCAATTCGCGTATTCTTCTCGCGTTCTCGCGTTGTTCTCCACTTTTTGTCGGTTTTTTGGCGCGAGACAAAGGAGCGCGAGAACATGAGAATATAGACGAGAACGTGTATTGACTCCACACTCGCATGTTTCTTCAGTCAGTATCGAGCGCGAGAACTATAGTGAGAACTATTTGAGAACTTTGTGAGAGTGTGTACCCAATAGAAGTTCTCGGTAGAGTTCTCCGGAGATTCTCGCGAGAATGTGGAGCGGGCTTTACAGTTCATTGTAACTCAAGTCGTGTCGGGTGCCGCTATGTTACGTCAGACGAAGGCGGCACACGCATTTGCACTCCCGCACGCACAGTCATGTCATAAGGCAATTTTTTTTGACAGGCGACGGCGGCGATCTGTTTTGTGCTCATCCAATGGTCCATCCGAATTACATGCCTCTTCGTTTTGCCGCCAATTTCGATTTGTGATATTGTTTTTTTTAAGACACATTACGAAATTTTATCCGTTAAGTTCGAACCGGTTTTCTTCTTCAATTTCTTATTATGGAAACAAAAGAGTTATGCAATATTATCCAACAAGCATTGTATTTATTATCATTGTACAATATCGCAATATGTGCAACAGCGCTATTTTTTTAACTTCAGATTTTTTTAGGTATAATGTAGGTACTGAAAAATCTTGTTTTTATTCTTCTTCTACCTACCGATTAACGAGTTTGCCTAACACGTGCGCGTGTGACCGAACTTCTCTTGTAGTTTTATTCTACTAGATTTCAAGCCGGCCGAAAATCTCTACCTCGGCTTAACAACACTTGTCGAGAAGGTAGCCGGACGGTGTCGACAAAAACCGGAAACGCTCGAAAAAATCCCACTTAAGCCACCAATGTCGGGTGGCCGATGTCCACGCCCAGTATTGATTATATTGGATAATCGGCTGTGATCACGACCCATTATGACCACGAATATAAAAATATGGACGTGCCTTGAATGTCATAAAATTCAACAGCAACGCATACTTACTTACCCAAAAAATTGCCCATTCACTACACTCATACCCATGGACGTAATCAGACACTGTCTTTTTTAAATTTAGGATACAGGAATCGAACCAGCGCGATTGTTTGTGTCCTAGAGATGAGGCAAACCTATCTACCAGCTGACCGTACAATCAAATCAGATAATAGGAGGCGAAATTCCAATGTTTCGAATTCGACGCAACCATCAAACGTGAATTTCTAGCTCTCGTTCCTTTCATTGAATCAGATCATTCTTAATTTTTTACAACTGTTTACTACCTAGATCAAATAAATATTTCAAACCAATCACGTTTGTACACACATCAAGTGTCTAGGGATCAAGAACATTTTTAGCTCTAAAAAATCTGGATTGGTCTCTACCTAATTCCCCATGCCTGTATTCAAATCTTCTAAAATGTACTTGATCCCTAGACACTTTTGATGTGCGTATGTTTTATAGCACATAGAGTGGTCGTCGGCCCCTCGAACTAAGTCGGTACAGCTCACCTGTCAAGACTAATTAACTCGACTTAAGGAACACTGCTTATACAGTAACCGGAACAATAAACGCGCCATCCGTATCACGGAAGCGATCAGAAATTATGCATAAACGGTCACCCATCAAAAGGCGACCATATAATAAGCAAAATATGGTTATGATATGATTTCATGCACCGAGACATGGTAGATGTTTCAAAATTTTAAAAAATTCTTGTCAAGCTCATCCTTAATTCGAACCAGATACTTAAACGAAAAAGCTTCGTGTGGATTTGTATTGCACTGACCCGAATTTCTACAGTTTAATTATCCATATTTGGACTAACGATCCTCGACCTCCCAGCTTTTCCAAAACGGTAAAGCTCTGCAAAAAATAATGCAATCACCGAACTGTCAAAGTGAAATCCTATTTCTGGGCTGACGAAACTTAAATTCCTTTCATTTCAAAGTAGCTTTCGACGTTTTCCATATTATGTTGTTACAATGTTCTAGTGTTAAAGTTAAGTAACAACGTAACATCTTCCGGAAAAATAACTATTTTCCCTTTTTGTCAAAGCACATTTCTATTCTCAATCTGAAGATACACAACCCTCAGCTCTTTGTAAACCGTAAGGTGTCATCTAAGGACAAGTTGCGTCAGACGCCCATACTTTTTAAATTAATTGACCGTCAAAACGTTAGTTAACGCATGTCCCTAAATGAGGCCTATGCTCTACATTTTTTTAATGAAACGCGCACAGACATTATAACTCAATATTGTTCACCGGGTGTATAGGCGCGAATATAGCCAAAGACAAGCTCACCACCACCACCCACTCGTGACCACGACGCATGCAACTGCGTCGAAACGTCGAGTAAAATAACAAAGGTAAGCTCGAGCTTGTCTTTGGTTATATTCGCGCGTATACACCCGGTGAACAATACTGAGTTATGCTCTACATATCGGACGTGATCACATACCTGTCTAAGCGCGGCGGCGGCGGCCGCGTGCTATAAGTGCGCCGGAGGCGGGGAGAGGCGCGCGTGCGTGGTGAGCGGCAGCGGCAGCAAGTGCGGCGAGCGGTGGTGCAGCGGCGCCAGCACGTACCGCGGCGGGCAGCACATTGAGCTCAGCGCGAACGACGACAGCGAACGCTCGTACAGCATCCAGTACGCTGGAATCATTGCCATTTGTTGAAACTTTCAGATGCCACGGTGACGTGTGGTTCAACATTGTAACAGTATAACGATTAGAATGACACTTTTATGGTGAGATAATATAGACTCAACACTTGTCACGTTAGGTCAGTGCGTAGACAGAACAATCAATGTCAGTGACCCCTTACCCTGATCACCTTTCAGATCCTATTCTGAAGCGAGCTGCCAACAGCAACCTTCCGCTTGTGCAGTGATTGCGTCTCTACAGATCTTTGTGTTTTGTTTAGAAGAGTTCCGACACCGCACCGCTACACGCGCTGTCGACAGTCGTAATCCGCAGCTCGCTTCAGGACCGGTTCGGACCTTTAAAGTTATTCAGTTGTAGAGCTATCATTGATTGACCTGAGTACTCACGGACCCGTGACATGTGAAGAGGCTTCGATACATTCATCAACAAAAGAGCGCTGTGTAAATTCGTACACTGAAGATAAATTCCAATCGTTGTGGTGTTTAAGTGTTGAACTACACGCAGTCCTGAGTATGTGGTCTCACATAATTAAGTGCGGCTTGTATGCATACATTTTTTATAGGTGTAAGTAACTGCGACTTTTTATGCGCTAAGCATGTCTCGGAAAAGTTCAATTGTATGAAATGTGAGCCGTAAACTTAGCACGGTAGATATATATTACATATATTACTTTCATATATTACATGTAATAATAATTAAAGTATAATCAAGGAAGGTATATAGATAGATATTTATATATGAACTATTTTGCCCCTACAATATCTTTGGCCCGTATTCTGAACCGTGAACCAAGCACTAATCAGGCAAGTTGTATGCCTGACTCTAATGGCAAGTGTAAAAAAGAGAGAAAAGCGCCTTAAGCATATGCATTTATTTTTCTTTCACAAAGCTTTACAGTTTTGATTCATGCCGTCCTCAATACTTTTTAATTCGTTTTTGACACAATCAACGACAGCAGCCGTTTGGCTGTCCACGTAAGTGTTAATACGAATGGACCAGGTGAATGAAGAAGAACGTAAACAATTATCTTATATAAGGCATTTTCGACATTCATGATTGTGTTCGGCTGTATGTTTCTTGAAAAAAAATTATACTTACAGGCATTTTTATGGATAGTACACTAGTTAGTCTCATCGCAGTTGCAGCTTAGCTTTCAATTTCGCAAAAGCCCATCCTTAAAGCAAGTCACGTACTAATTTGATACAAATCTCGCAAAACATTGACATACAATTTAACCTAGAGCCTTCCGCGCACGGGTGGCATACGAGTTACGCGTTAACGCAGCGAGGCTCCGCGTTATTGGGAATGTTAAACGTGCCTATAAGGTAGGTCAAGCACCCACTTAACATTTAATCGTAAGGGTCTTCATTAAGTGTGTTACGTGAACAATTCGCTTAAAAACAAAATTTAAGCGCAGGACGTGCATTCTGCTATTTATACCGGGCGTACTCGTAACAATCGAGCGTATATCACCTCTCTTTCATTTCGCGTAATTACGAGCGAGAGAGTAAAGACGTGCACCGACTGACGTAATGGCGCGTAGTGTATGTAATATTTACGCGGAGAATTATCTGTCTGAGAGAGCTGCTCAGCTGTCTGTACTCGCCGCTAACTTTATATGTAAAAAACGCTCGTTCCGTTTTACTTATGGCGCATAACCGTCGTCGGTCTGTAGGGACCCAGCTTAAGATATATGACGATCACAATTTCCCATCACCACAGGTATTCCTACAAGTAACGCTTAAGCGATTACTGGTTTTTATTTACAAAATACTTACACTTTATCACCAATACCGCATTAGACACGTTTCCTTTACCGTCTTAAGGGGCACGATGACAACAAAGGTTCCGACAACAACACCTGGTATTATTGTCACTAGTGTATATACGTATGTAGGGTGACCTTAATGCCAGTGCGGTGGTCGTTGTAATGATTCAATTTTCCTGTCGATATGAACACCCTAGCAGTAAATTGTAGGTCAAACTGACGTGTGCTCTAGAATTATAAAATAGGCTATTCAAAAGAATAAATTACGGGCAGAATTAGTTCAAGACCACTCTCGGCATGTTAAATAATTAGATGTAACGATAATTGTACAGTTCAGCAGTACAATAAATTATTTAATAAGTAAGCTGGCGGACATGGTATTTTCTTCACAAAGCAGGTGCAATTATTACAAGTAGGTAGAGAAACCTAGTAAGTGTATAGAAAATGGAGACTTAAAGTAAAAACTCACTGGAAAGAGCAAACTGGCAAGTTCGATCCGTTGTAATTATCTATGTATAAAGTATGTTATGGATAAAGATGCAAGAGTGCGAGAGACTATACCTGGGTCCTATAGGTTGAATATTCCCGAAATTATGTCTTGTCTACCACCTCCTCTTACACGTAGTACACATTATACTGCATGTAACAGGACCCCGAGCAATGGTCTTAGAAACATTGTTGGGCTCGCCAATATGAACAACTTTTACTATGGCGTCAATGCGGGGAAACGCAAAACCAATTTTTTCATCGCCATATAAAATTTAAAAAAATTGCCACGTGAGATGACACTTTGTTTGGGGATACATTTTTTTTTATTTCCACACATTGTCGCTGTATAGGCACTCTGGAAATGCCACTTTAAACCAAATAACTTTAAACAATAAAATGACCGACTTCAACCAGTAAAATTTGTCAAGATTTGTGGTTTTCTCGTGGATGTCATTGTTGGAACTGAACCAAATGTATATGGGACCGAACGGGAAGCATCCGTTTTCAAACAAATAAAGAATCATTAAAATCGGTTCACCCCGTAAACATATTGAGCAATAAACCTACCGTCGAACTGAAAACCTCGTCCTTTTTGAAGTCGGTTAAAAAAGTTTCGACCTGCCCGTAATCGTGCATGACGAAAGAGATTTACACATACATAGCACATGTAAGGGTGCAGGTGAGTAGAGCCCTATAAGGTTATAAACACATCCAGATCAGCGATGTGGCGGAATGTGGCGTGAATACTCGAAACCAGCGTTTATTATAATGAAAATATGTGGATGAGGCGAAAGGGCCATGTCTATGTCAATACATTGACGGCCGGCATGGACTAGTGGTCAGGACATTTGTCTCTAGGACGACGGTCGCGCGTTCGATTCGGCCGCGGGTTGAATGTCATTAGACATTAGGGTTAATTTTTTACTAGTAGGCGCATTTTTTTACTATTTTCTCAAAAAATTACGCTACGGTGTTCTATTTCGATCATCAATCAATCTCTCTTTGACCGAAACGTCTTGTAACTTCAATCAGTATTAACGAAGTGTCTGGTTGACAATCGACACAGAAACTAGTACCTACACACACTAGGTTGTATGGTTAAAATAAGTAGATATGAGTAGAGTTTATGACATAATAATTTATTATTAAAATGAGTTTATAAATACCTCATTATTATACCTTAGTTCTGTTTTAGTGACGTATGAAATGTAATCAAAATTGGTAGAGAACATTCTTGCCCGACCGTACATGTGTAGGTACGACTGACTTGTCAGTCCTATATTATATTCTCATTCTCAATTCAATACAAAAATGACCGCCCCAAAAATATATGCAAAATATGGAAGTGTATAAAATGATATTAAAAAAAATATAAAGTCAACAAGTGATAATTTAATAAACACGGGCATATTAATAACACCGATGACGTGTGTCGTTTATATGGCAATTTATTATTTTGGTATAAGATTATTGTGTCTGCAATTATTATTAGTTGGTTCAGTCAATGTTGCGTGCGCTTCGTAAATGCTATGGTATATCCAACTTTAACAACCTGGCAATACGTCAGTAAATCCCGTCACAATGGTTTCCGTGTATTGCGTTTTCGTTTTAGGTGATCCTGCGCGTGCGCATCGAGATCTGCCAACTAACTATGCGTACCACGTGCTGTTATTTATATTTAGATATAGTTTTAGCAGTCGGATATCGGCAATCGTAAGATGTACCTAGGCATTTATTGAAATGTCTTTTTTTAAATCGACATAACTACGATCCATTATAATACGTCTAAAAAGAACAAAAAGCGGTTTTCAATTGTCACTAGCTGTCTTTCTGTGCGGTATTAAGGTGTTCAATTGCCACGCTACATGCTAAAGTATATTTTTTGCATTTATTTATTTATAACTTGAACATAAAATATCACTTCTTTTGCATTTACATAGAGTTCAAAATTGCTCACGCACATCTGCTTGAACGGTATTCAATAGCTATAAGGCAATTTACACGTCAAAACGTAACGATTTAACAGTAATTAACTACCTACATCTTACCTTTTTATTTAATATGAACAATCGACTTAAATGACGTAGCGAAAAAAGCTGGTATAATTGCTGAAATTATTGTACCGTTCAGAAAATTTTACACCATAAAGGTGTCGCCTGTACGGTTCCAATTGGCGCTATGTGGAAATGGAATGTAAGTGCGTATTTTAATTGATTCATGGTGTAAAAACGAGATCGAATCAGCAATAAGGACAACCGCAGAAGAAACAAATTCACCTATATAGCCCGCAGAGGTGAAATGGGCAGGGCACCTAGCAGTGACGTGCACTGGCTTTTACGACAAGGTAGGCAGTAATCCCCAATGATTGACACCTATGTATAGGTAACTTGTCTTTACGAAACACAGGTACCTACCTATCTACTCACCCACAAAACACAGGACTTCGTTAGCCTATGTCGTGAGTATAACAAAAAAGATGTAGCAATAACTCTATTATTAGTTCGGGTAGCCAAAATACTAAGGTAGGCAGTGTCTTTTTGCCTATATGGTGTGCACGCCACTGGCACCTAGCACTTTCAGATCTCATCGGTCAGAGTGGCTGAAACGAATGGGTGGATAGACTACCAACAAGGTGGTCTAATTGGATAAGGCGGCGAGCATTAGTGGTCAAAGACACAGGGCCGATCGCTGTGGCGCGCCTTTGCAGTCAATTGTGTAGAAAGGTACATACAATCGTGATGAAACAAAAAGTATACCAAATAATTTCTCATTTTAGACCACATTTTACTATAGTTATACATTATTATGTAGGTACCTATTTATTGAAGAAGATAAACACCTTATATTTTAGGAAAGACTATTATATCTCTAGCTGACCTGGCAAACGTTGTTTTACCAATATAATCTATAGCTTATACCTATGTTATTCTCGTTTATAAACTACAATACTGCCAAGTTTCATGAAAATCCGTCCAGTACTTTCTACGTGAAAGAAGGACATATATCGAATTTATGATATTAGTGACATTGTGTTGAAATATAAATAATATACACACACCACAGCGGCGTGCAATTCGAGAGGCCTATGTCCAGCAGTGGACAATTATGGGCTGATGATAATGATTATAATAAAGAAATACTATTAGTAATTTATATATAAACAATGTTTAATGTATATTTACTACCTACTCTTCTATTATATTACTTCTAAGATATTAATAAAAAATAGGCTTCACGCCTTTTGATCCCTAAGCGGGGAAAGTAGAGGCACTTGCTGAGCAAATGCCCACGATTCACCATGTGAACTTAGCACAACGTGAAGCTGGTGTACTCATTGCCGTTATAACCGCCGTTAATCTCCTTGTCTGCAATTAGTTGTCATAGAATATTTAATAATCTTGTTATGCAATATTTTATAATCTTCTTGCGCAACTTAGTTTCGAAAGAAGATTATAAACGAACGATTAAAAAAAAGAAATTAATTACACTAGTACACGCCCTGGATGCTGGGAACAAGACGAGTCCTCTTGGTCACTCGTAAGACGCTTCAGCACTTGACCAAAGATGGCCACTATTATTAGAATTAAAATAATTATTTTATAAGATATTTTTATCATTAACGTTCAGTATTTCTTACAGAAACGTGTGTAATATTGATTTCAGTGGCGTGCACTGGCTTTTACCACAAGGTAGGCAGTAATCCCCAAGGATTGACACCTATGTATAGGTAACTTGTCTTTACGAAACATAGGTACCTACCTACTCACCCACAAAATATAGGACCTCCGTCAGTTTCTGTCGTGAGTACAACAAAAAATGGTCTAGCAATTACTCTATTATTAGGTCGGGGAGCCAAAATACTAAGGTAGGCAGTGTCTTTTTGCCTATATGGTGTGCACGCCACTGATTTATTTGATTTAAGACTACTAGTGGCGCCGCGCTCTGCAGGAACTCTACAGAGGACGGGCAGCAGCGCTCTCTAGACCACAACACCACTGCGATCGCTAACGCGCCTGCCAATCGTGGCTGTTATTGGCATTTCCCCGCAAACAATCAAGGAAATCACTGGAGAGGCCCTCGTCCAGCAGTGGGCGTCATGTGACTGATGATGAGGTATTATGCTTGAGTTAGTTAGAGAAGGGATGCCCAGCCGCCGTGTGCCAGGAGTTGTTACCCTAGTCAAGGAAAGACTGTATTTTTACCACCGGAAACGCAAGTATATTCACCAAAATGTGATACAAGCAAAACATTAGGGATACCTATATCTTCGGAATAGTTACTTCACAATTACTTCACACTTTTCATTTCTAAAGCAGGAGGGGAAGAAACCTTTTCTTGCTAAGCAAATGCCCACGTTTCACCAAGCATATTTAACCCGACGTGACACATTACTGTTATAGAGTTCACACACCTTGTGGTACGGGGGTATGAAACCTGATGTTTCCCTTCAGCGTGTGAGCGTTGCATAGCGTAGTGCATAGTTCACTATGAACGAATTTATCACTAAACGAAACAGTCATTACTTAAGATTTCATAGTAGATCAGAGAAACGCATGTTGCTTTGTTGTATTCGAAATTCGAGACCTAGTATTTGTTAGAGACGTTATGTCGGTGAAATTGCCTTTAAGACGTCGATCGAGGGATAGATACACGCTTCCGACATAATTGATGCTTACTTGGTCCCGGAGTCTGGGTGGTCAAATGCCTTTTTGCTATAAAGATAAAGCTGCGGCGTTCTTAACTCCTCCTAACTAGCTGACCCGGCAAACGTTCTTTATACAAATTAATAACAGTATTATCCTGCTATTATGTATGTATGTGTTATACGTATAAACCTTCCTCTAAAAGCACTCTATCTAATAAAGAAAACCGCATCAAAATCCGTTGCGAAGTTTTAAAGATCTAAGCATACATAAGAGCAGAGAGCGGAAGACAATTTTGATCAATACAATGATGATGTGGCTGAAAAGTCCTTGTGATCTTAAGGTTCTGTCTTACTGGGATTATGAACTAGAATGTAAGTATCAGTGGCATGCACTGGCTTTTACACTTCACGCCTATAATCCCAAAGAGGGATAGGCAGAGGCACTTGCTAAAGCAAGTACCCACGGTTCACCAAGCGTATTTAACCCAACGTGACAGGGGGTGAGCCCATCGCCGTTATAGGGTGCACACACCTTGTGGTGTGCGGGTTTCATCACGATGTTGTCCTTCACCGTACGAGCGTTGCGTTGCGTACATAGGCCTCTGAAAAAGAGTCCCATTGGTACACGTCCAGTAGCCGGACTCGAACCCGGGACCTCCCGGTTACAAGTCAAGTGTCCGACCAACTGGACCACAGACGCTCTAACGACAAGGTAGGCAGTAATCTAGTACATGGCTTCTGGAGCGCTGCTTTTATAATTTGAACGAATTTTTTTATCACAATACATATAAATATTAAATAAGTTTAAGATGTATTATTTCATTTTAGTATTATAAATTATATTATGTTATGTTTTATAGTATTATAATCTAAGTCAGTTTAGCTTACTACTTTAAAAAATCATTGTACGCTCGTGAGAGTAGATTAAGATTGGAACATTTGTTTACTATTATTGCTGCTTTGACATCTTTATGACCTTATCATCCTTATGCCCCTTGATCACAATGAATAAATTAATATGAATATGAATCCCCAAGGCCTGACACCTATGTATAGATAACTTGTCTACTATCTACGTATCTACTCACCCACAAAACACACGACCTTCGTTAGCCTATGTCGTGAGTACAACAAAAAAGGATCTAGCAATAACTGTATTATTAGGTCGGGTAACCAAAATACTAAGGTAGGCAGCGTCTTTTTGCCTATATGGTGTGCACGCCACTGGTAAGTATATATGTGCATACCTATGCATGAATGAATTAAACTTTTTATTGCATGCTGTATAATACTTTTACATTGACAATGGTAATAATACAAAGGGGAACGTACATAGCTCAGATCGATTAAGATAGTGAAATATCTCTGTATTTATTTATTGTTATACATAAATAAATACACCACACGCCTTCGCATCCTAAAGCGCCACAGCCGGAGGCACTTGCAAAGTAAAAACCGGACATGATACGGGGTGAGCCTATGGCCGTAATAGGGTTTACACGCATTGTGTTGTCATGATGTTCTCTTCCACTGTATGTATGAATGATACGAAATTCAGATACCGGGAGGTCGAGTCCGGCGACTGGACGTGTATCAATGGGATTATTTTTCAAAACCTACGTACGCAACGTAACGTTTGTACGGTGAAGGACAACCCGAAACCCGCACACCACAAGCTCTGTGAACCCTATGACGGCGATGAGCTCACCCCCTGTCACGTTGGGTTAAATTTGTGAGCTGTGGGCACTTGCTTATTAAGCTAGTGTCTCTGCCTACCCCGCTTTGGGATTAAAAGGCGTGAATTGTTTTTATAGTATTATCTACCAATCAACCCCACAACATGGGAGAAAAAAGGTAGTTGCGGGTCAGTATTACAATGACAATAAGTAAAGGAAATTTAAGACTAAATGTGTAAAAAAAAAGATATCAGTAGTTCCATAATTATTATAAACCAAACCAAGTGTTAAGTTCCGTCATATATGAATTAGGTTACCTGGAAGAAATCGCTCTGAGCGATAAGGTCCGTCATTTGCGCCATTTGCAATCTTACCATTGCTAGTTTTACATTTTTAATGTACAGTATGCAATAAAGAGTATATTCATTCATACATTCAAACCACTCCACAGCAACATATGCTTTTATCCCGTGTTAATATTACCTATATTGATCTACGACGGGTATAATAGAAATAGAAATGGCCCGTGCAACTAGAAGAGCAACAACCCTACACGTTTCTTACTTGTAAGTATGTACTTATACAAAATTACACATAGTATATCATACACCTATATTTCAGCGATATCAGTCACTAACGCCGTATGTATGCAATTACAATCGCAAGATTGTGCACCCGAGCTAGTGTCAATGGTTACACGGCTAATCTAACATGATCTCGATGTATAAGATAATGACATAATAAGTAGAGACCAGCGAAAAGCGGCGAGGAAAAGAAAATCCAATCCAAAACATTAAGATTGTCTATCATTGTAGTTGTGTACGGTCGGAAAAAAAGTATCCTAATAAAAATGTCTCAAAAATTTACTTTTACCTTATGACCGCCATTGTCTTATATATCTGATTTGTTTTACTGAAGTCTTATGATGTTCGGTACATAATTCAAAATCGTGAAATCGATGCGTCATTTGGCGTTAAACATTTTATAGGAAATACTAGAACAGATTTCAACATGTAAAATATTACCATTTTTGTGGTTTTCTAACGGGTACAATTGTCGGATTTTGATCCGAATCCAAATTTAAATGACAAACTCAAAGCACCATATTTTAAACAAAAATATCCGTTCATCCGATTTGGATGATTCAGTTATTCATCAATTCAAGATTTTAATCCAATCGTACGATTAAGTTAAATTCTGCCAGTCAAAAGTTTTATAGATATTGTACCATCGAATTAAGACGCTCTTCCTTTTTTCAAGTCGCTTAATGAGGAATCGGTAGGTGAATTTGTCAGGTATAAACTTGAAACACTGGGCGGATAATTACATTACTATTACAAAGCTATATTATACCCTGAGTAGCTTAGGTTATATTTTATTCCCACGAAATTCCCATGAGATGAGGCACAACTAGTCGAATAATAATTTCACTATAGGGAGTTGGTAATCGGTCGTATGACACTTAAGTTCCTACCATATTGAGAGCTCGCTCACTATTGAGAGTGCCTAATTAATTATTAGAGACGTGCAGGTTGCACTTGAGCTCAGCTGAGATAATGAAGCGATTCTATTTGTAAAAATTATAACATGCAACATTAAACAAAAAAAAATTTTAACTAATTATCTATACCTATATTATATAGTTATTTTGAAGTCTTATGATATTCGGAACAATTCAAATCGATGCGTCATTTGGCGGTCAAAATGTTAAAGATTTTTCTTCGAACATACTTCAACCAATACTAGACGTCCGTACCATTTTTTAAAGTATACCTAAATTTATCGGCTCTGTCATCGTCAAACCCTGACTTCCTTATAATGGGACCACCAGTGACATATCTTCTTTCCAACATAAAACAATCATCAAAATCGGATCATAAACGACAAACTTATCGGCGAACAAACATAAAATGGACATATATACTGTCGAATAGAGAGATTATATTTTTAAGTCGTTTAAAAATGTATGCAAAACTCTAGAAAGCCACTCAGTCCATGATACTAAACAACTTTTTCGAGCTTCGCTAATACTTTCATTAAACATTGTATCTCATTTAGCAACATACGCCATAACTCGTAAGAGACGTTCGTTACTCGGACGTGACTATTAAGGAGTTATTGAGCAATTGGCCGGCGCTTAATAGCAAGTTGGCCATCTAAACTTCTCGAAGTGACTTAAGAGACAGTAGTAAGACTTCAAAGGCTCCGTTCACCTCAGTGGGCTTACCAACGTTTACGTACGAGATTTAAGATAATTAGTAATACACTACCTATACATCAAGGTCTAAAGTTGGTGGTTCCTTATTCACAATTACTCGTTGAACCAGTTACGCCCTGGTAGGCGTGGATAATATGAAATATACTGTGTACCTTAGGGTCCTTATACATACAAATTAGGTATGTTATTAGGGGTCTCATACATATTAAGCTGATGGAGGAAACACTAAAGCAGTTTGCATATATTTAACTTGTGTTACTAACACTAGTATCCAAGTAGAACAGAACATTCTGAAAAGGGAGTGATCGTGATGTCCAATGGTGGGAGCCCAATGATTTCCATTATCATATGGGGGAAATGCCAATAATCGTCACGCTTGCCACACGGGTTGGCGATTGTAGGTTTAACTCACAGAGAGCGCTGCGGCCCGTCTTCTGGAGAGTTCTCTCGGCCTCCTCTTAAGACCCCTGATTACGAAAATTAGATTAGAAATAATCTCGATAGTAATAGGTAGGTAAATATTTAAAAAATAAATTCCCATGTTTTTCGCTACGCCATCTATGACCGATCAAAGTAAACGGATGACGTTTCGCGTTTGGACTTTTGTTCTCGTTGTACCAGAGGAAAGCGCAACAATGTAGAGTCAAAGTATTGGAGTTGTGGGTCATTTCTGCTGATCGTACCATCTCAGTGTTATATAACATTGTCATGCAGCGACATTGCATCAAGGTCGGTCGACGACGACCAGCCGACGACACAGTGCAGTCTTGCGTCACGCACACAGGCAAGGCCGGCCGGCAACACGTGTAGACACAGACAAAACACATACACGGACTACGTAACGTTTGAGCTCTCGCCGTTCTGGAATACAACGCGGAAAGGGATCAGCGCAGGCGATGGGACTATTATACATTGAATTCTATTTATTTATAAATGCAACGAAAGTGACTACTTTTTACACGTTAGGGGTTTCTAGTTTTTACATTATAGATAACGTGGTTTTAGTTACAAGTAGAATTTCGGCTAAAACCTCTATGTCCAAATCCCCGTGTCCCGTTTAAAAGACAATGGCATTTTACTGAAAAGACTACTTAGTAGTTTCCTCGAAAGTAAATCTCTGTGTAAAAGAATAATTTAATAAAAAAGAAAAATTTAAAAGAATAATTTCTTGATGTAAGTAGAGTTCATCTACTGGTGTCTTAAAATAAATTGGTAATTTAGGTAAGTAGGTATACAAAATGATACTGATTTTAGACGAACGTTATTTGACCATATTTTTCTGTGTTGAAGATTCTTATTACTTTGGGGTATAGAAATTTTTATAACATTAAATTTACTAAAAAAGTTGCCCAGAATCGTTCTTGGTATACCTAATCGTTTCACCAAAAGTTTGGACAATATTTCATTTAGTTGTGAATTGTGATCAGTCAATTGTTCCATCGTTTTATAAGATACTAGCTGTCCCGGCAAACATTTGTTTTGCCATAATAAGTTGCCTTTGTACCCCGTGTATTGGGAGAAATACAACTG
>SJJU01016725.1:0-10057 GCA_012932125.1 Conopomorpha cramerella
ACCTAAAAATGGGACTGGTTTGGGTCCTGATATTGGCACTAACGTGGCATTGAATAAGGTCGGTAGCAGGAAGAACATCCAATCTTGTAAATTAATATTTGACGATGGGCCAAATAGCATATCCTAACATATACTAAACTAACCTTAGCTAATATTTAGTGCGGCATACCAAGATCGACTTCACGATCTTACGTTCCAACCTCGAGATTTAGGTGCTTTGACGTACTCATCTCAAGTGCACATCACTATTTATATAAAAGATAGATATATAAAAGAAATACCACTTCACGCCATTTAATCCCAAAGTGGGGTTAGGCAGAGGCACTTTGCTTAAATAAGCAAATGCCCACGTTCACCAAGCGTATTTACCAACGTGACAATAGATATATACAGTGATGAATATATCCTGCCAACAAACTGTTTGCCAGTTTGGCGGAATTTGTATTTTTATGTATATAATGTGTAATCTAGTGATAAATTAATTAAAAAGAAAATATAGGTATCTATATATCCAGATAATAAAGAAAAAAAAATTTAACAACAACAAGTACATTGCCTTCATCCCATGTTAAGAAGCTTTTAAGCATTTGTTGTTATGGAATCAAGACGCGATATATTACTTATATAATATATTTTTCATTTATGATAAACCGAAAGCGAAGGCGTGTATGAAAAGATGTATGAATGTAGATGAAACGAAAGGGTAATGTCAGGCGTGACACTGTATGGGTCTGTAGTCTCTGCTACCCTCTGGGAGGAGGCGTGAAAGTGTATTGTCATGTAAATGTGATGTTCATTCATAATATTAATAAAAACACCCAGACACGTCCAACAAGTACAAACTTAAAACCTAAACACCTGTCAGCGGTGTAAATCGAACCAACGGAGCAGAGGCAGACCACTATACGAACGGGCCCATCAAGATAAAGTCCAAAGTGCGACCCCACCTTCAAACCCTTGAAGATACCTACCCTGTCCCAGTCCACCGAGTGCATCTACACACATCAAAAGTGTCTAGGGATCAAGGAAATTTTCAGCTCTCAAAAATCTAATTTATTTAAATCAATTGGTGATGTCCTGGTCGAAGGTGGCGTGAAAAGTACTCGAAACCGAAGGTCATGTATGAAAAGATGCATGAATGTAGATGAAGCGAAAGGGGTATGTCAGGACCGTGACAAATGGAGTTCTGTAGTCTCTGCCTACCCCTCTGGGAGACGGGCGTGAAGTGTATGTATGTATGTATGTTATTTAAATCAAATCTATTCTTCTGGTTTGGTCTCCTACCTTATTCCCCATGCCTGTATCAATGACTTATCACCACATTTTGAATAAATTATGAATGAATTCAGTTTTTTGTAAAATATATTCTTGATTGCAATCTTCTAAAATGTACTTGATCCCTAGACACTTTTGATGTGTGTAGTTCGCTAGACAGAGTTAGGGCCACGCTGCAGTTATCTATGTAAACAAAGTATAATCGGAGAACATTGACCTAGTTCCTAGGAGGACGTGAACATGTTGGATCCCATTAAGGAGGTTATAGGGTCTCTTTACTGGAGACTATCATAATGTCAAACCATTCAGAGTGCGTTCAAATAAGTTTATATTTCTAAGGTGTATAAAGTCAATGCTTGTATAGAGTCATACTAACTGTACCGCGCCGTGCTACACGTGTTTTTCGTTCCCGTGGAAATTTGGGGATAAAATATAGCCTATGTTACTCGATAATAATGTAGGTTACCAACAGTGAAAGATTCCAGAATCCAGAAGATTAGATTTGATTTAAATAAATTAGATTTTTTTAGAGCGAAAAATGTTCTTGATCCCTAGACACTTTTGATGTGTGTATGTGTTTCAGTGAAAAAGTAGGTAAAAAAAGTAAAGTCTATCTGCCGTATTCACAAAAAGTTAAAGTGTTGACTAACTAAATTTGGTGTACATTTGACCAGATTTTGAGAACAGTGCATTAGCTAAGTTAGAACATAACTTTAATAATACCTCGACAAGTACCTAAACATTTTGTTTATTGAGATACGGAATTCTTAAATAATTTTGTGAGTTATCCCTGGTAAGCTCAAAAAACCTGTATTAAGGCTACACGCTTTTTCTAAGTAGATATTCTTAATCTCGATTAAACACGACTTATTATAAACTCTACATAAAAATCTATATACCTGTATAAAAGAAAGTCGTGTTAGTAACACTATTTATAACTCAAGAACGGCTGAACCGATTTGGTTGAGAATTGGGGAGGTAGCTTAGAACCGGCAGACGGACATAGGATACTTTTTACCCCGATCCTGTTGGTCGCGTCGCTATAAATAGGGCGTTATAGTTTGTATGAAGAACTGAAATTACGCGAATGAAATCGCGGGGCGTCCACTAGTAAAAATATTAAGTAAGGTAGGTTTACAAATTTTGGTTAAAGTGATTTGTCATAAAACCAGCAAAAAGCGACAATAAAAAAGAAGTTATGACCTAACCTAGGTCCCATTTCACTGTAAACCACATTACAAACTGTAATGTCACATTAACTGGACTAGCGGCGTTAGAAGGAACATTAAACTAAGTGCAATCCGCTGTCTCAAACAGTACTAGGTGCTTCAAGGGCTCAGTAAACGACATAACATGCGTTTGAACAAACCCGTTAAGACAATTTTCTAGTTAATGTCCAATTCGTTTGTTGTTCAGCGGTTTTAACCAATTGGTTGTCGGAGTGGTTGTTGTGTGGTCGGTTGTGGTTGTTAAGTAGCCGTGTTGGTTGTTTCTATACGTAAACAATTTGACAGAGGGCCGGGGTACGCGAGTTGGGGAGGGGAACCGACTGGGAAAGTGACTATACGCCATCCTTTAAAAGAAAAAAGACCCGACTTTTGACAACCAGTACTCTAGTATTGCCCCTACGATTTTTTTAAGTTTTCCTCGATTTATCTGGTCTTCCATCATCAAAACCTGAGCACCATTAAAATATCATCGTTTCTACAAAAAAAAAATCTATACCTGATGATCCCTAGACATTTTTGATGTGTGTAATTGCAAGTTTTTACTCTGAATTCTAATTCACAGCCACAGTCTGCACACCCGCCTACCAAGCGTGGCGATTATGGACTTTCCCCCCAATTGATCATGAACATCATTGGGAGGCCCTCGCCCTGTTTTTAGACGTCATGTGGCTGATGATGATGAAAATTAAATAAATACATTAGCAGTGGCGTGCATTGGATTTTACGACAAGGTAGGCAGTAATACCCAAGGATTGACACCTATGTATAGGTAACTTGCCTTTATGGAATATAGGTGCCTCCCTATCCACTCACCCACAAAACACAGGACCTTCGTTAGCCTATGTCATGAGTACAACAAAAAAACCTCGCAATAGCTCTATTATTAGGTCGGGTAGCCAAAATACTAAGGTAGGCAGTGTCTTTTTTCCTATATGGTGTGCACGCCACTGTACATTAGGTACCTAATTCACATCTGCCAACATGCAAGTAGAAACGTTATAAAGTAACCTTGTTATACCCCAATCGCACGAAAACGGCAATAGTTTTTAATACAACGTCACAACTCTAATTCACTTTTATGGATGCAAATTACAATATCCATCCACCTCGAGCTGGGTCAGAGATAAACAGAATAATGCCAGACGTTTAATAGAACAATTACGCATTCTGTACGTAAAAGTTGCATCCTAGATAGCTCTTATATGTAAACACCATCATAACTTGACCTGTGACGCAGACGTATCTACAAAAGTCGAATGAATCGAACGTTCGCGTTGAATCAACCGATATGTCTGCAAATATACGCTGAATCAAGTTTATCCTCTCTCCCATAGCACCGCGCAAGACACAGATAAGGCTTCCGACCAATCGCAGGCTGGGATTTTACGCCTTAAGGCGGGGTTTGCGGAGGCCGCGCCCAACGCCTCGCGTGCGCCGCTTTTCAGTTTGTGACTTGCACAGCATGCGTGCACACTGCATGTTTTCAGATAATGCATTTAGTCTTGTAATAGGTAAGTTAAAAATAAGTATTAGTAGGTACGATAGTTTTAACAGCTTTTTGCCATGCCAGTATGTAGTCCTAAAGCAGAGAACCAAGAAATTAATAAGATATCTAGTCTCACATAGCACACGAGTCTTGCCAGCTAATGTTACGACACTTAGTAGCAAGTGACTGCCTTGATGGTTACTTATAAATAATTACTAGGATCTCCTTCTAAACGCATATTAGTAGATTATGCTAATTCGCTAATCGTCGTTTTTCTCTAGATCAAAAGTTAAGACCTAGTTTATATATGGGTAGTGTCGATTAGACAATAACATAAGCAAAAATATAACAAGAAATTGAAAGACAAGCCACATTTTCTAATCTTGTCGTGTTCCACGCGAACCTGTGCCAATGCTAATTGCACGGCGCATCCGAAGTTCCGCACCCACCACATTATAATCAATTAGCGACCACACGACCACTAGTGAAATACTAGAAGTAGAACCTGCTGAATAAATAAATGAATCTCTCATACTAAGTAGTCAATAAATCCAACATTTCACGGGCAAAGATTACGGAAAGACGCAGATGCGCCACCCCGACGACGAAAGCGACTCGAATAAAACGCCTACTGTAAATTGAGCTTTGTTTTTATCGTGTTTCCACATATCACTATCGTCAAGAGAGTAACAAAACGTGGTATAAATCTAGGATGAAATTGGCCGAGCAGAATAAAACGTGGACAACATCAGAGTGGCTTGTTAGGTCAAAGCTTGCATGTCTCGTGGTTTGTAAAGTAATGTAGCTCTGTGTACAGCTTTGCCAAAGGTTGTCAGGTGCGTCGACGTGTGCGGCCCGTGTCGGGAGTGAAGCTATCGCGCCGCGCGTTTCTGTCGTCTGAGTGATAACGGTCAAGCGTGGGCAGCGGACATAGAGCGGTTGAGGGACATAGAATGGACTTGAACTTGTACCTATCTGCAAAGCAAAAGTTGTTCTTGGATAGTTGTATTGATACGATACCTTAATTCATACAGCAGAGCAATGAGAATGTCAAAGTAGGTATTTCATCCATATAATGATATAATAACAGCAGAAAGTATGTTGCAACAATTTTGTTCGCCGATTACTCTGTATCTCTCTTTCTGAGGTATATAGCTAACAATCTCTTACAAAGTACATCATACTTACTATCCATAATTCTTTCCAATATTTCCTATCTAACCTATACTTCATAAACGTTTAATATGTTTTGATCCCTCTTCTAATCAGTAAGTCGTTTATATGTGTACTAAAATTTTGTAGGAAAGCAATTTTCAAAGTAATGAAAACAACTCAATCGGTTTGTCAATATTTTACTCATTTCAGCCAACCGAAAGAGGCAACGTAATATCAGGCCGGACCTTCTGCGATACTTAATCTTTGGTCACCATTTAGAACACGTTAAGCACATCCTTAAGCGCGGCATTAGCAAATTATCTACAACCGATGACAAGGTGCACAATATCTATACATTTTTACATTCATTTGGAAGAAATATATAAAAAAAAGATTTAGGAACAAGAATATATGCGATCTGTTACTGCCTAGACTACGAGAAAAAATTAATATTTCTGTTTTTATAATGTTTTAAGTTATTTTAACGACTGTAGTAAATAATGACTGTATTGATTTCAATGCTTTATTCACGTAACTAAGTGAATAATTTTTGTACTGATATTTCTACTGGAACTAAGAACATAAAATACACTTCACGCCTTTTAATCCCAAAGCGGGGTAGGCAGAGGCACTTGCTAAAGCAAATGCCTACGGTTCACCAAGCGTATTTAACCCAACGTGACCGGGGGTGAGCCCATCGCCGAGTTCACACACCTTGTGGTGTGCGGGTTTCATCACGATGCTGTCTACTCACCACATATCCACCAGGATTCTCTATGTAAAGTTTCGTACCATAAAAGCTTACATGACGCAAGAAATTTCAATTGTCATGTTTGCTAAAGAAGCAAGAATTGTTACTGTCTGACGAATTGTATGTATATCCTTGTAGGTGTCCTTTCTTGTAGGTGACCTACCTAAGTTACACATTGCGAAGCTACATTTTGAGTTTGGTTAAATTTACATACATACATAAACTTCCGTTCGTTCCCTTATGGGAACACGACCTTGAGAACGTCAAAGTCCTAAAGGCCACAGAACACACCTCCTAGCATGATAATTGAGGTGTACATTAGGTATTATTTACTATTTCATTAAAGTTTTATATCCAAAATAATACGTTATACATGAGAGAGATAGAAGCTGGTACTTAAAATACGTTTTACGAGTTGCATAGATTAAAACCAGAATCGCGGTTTTACAATATGACAAGCAGGAGAACGGCAAAACGTAATCCATACCAGAGGGTGGACGTTTAATGTATGCGAAACAAACGTTTTGAGTCTACTTTCATAGTGCATACCGCCAGGATGTGAAATTACTTGCCGGAGTTTATTTCCTGCGCAGTATAGTCCGGAGGTCTTCAAGTCGCGGGTAAATAGGTACCTAATAAACAAGTGTGCTCCATCGTAGACCACATCGCTACTTAAGTTAGGCAGGATAATAGTTAAACGCTTGTTCATCATCATCATCATCAGCCCATACTTGTCCACTGCTGGACATAGGCCTCTCCAATTGTATGCCACTGTGATCTGTTTTCGGCTTCTCGCATACAACTTCTGCCAGCCATCTTGCTTGTTCATTGAGCATTTAAAAAAAACAATCCAAACTAGAGCGACACAATAATAATTGTATCAATCTCTATTCCTAATTACACGAGATTTATCTCACGCCGTGGCATGAAAAGACACCATAAGTGCCATTAAAATCCCAATCTTTAGATGAAAAAAAAAATAACCGACCCCAAGTTGAGCTATTAACAACAAAAGCCCGACTACTGAGCTTGAAAAATTGATTCAATTCAAAGTAGAATCGATGAAGTGCCGGATCAAAGGTGTATCATTCAAAAAATCACAATGGAACCTCGCATTTTGATTCAGTCCCCACACAAAACTTTTTGGGAGTGAATCAAAACGACATAAAGCTTTGGGCTCTTTTTTAAAACCGCTCGCGACACAAAACAACACTATAATGGCCAAATGCCACACCTTATTTCTTATTACGTATTCTTCTTCTTTTTTTCAACTTTAAACATCACGGAAAATGGATGACGTGTTAAAAAGGTAACAAATTGAAAATGGGCTCGGGTTCTTATTTCATTTCGATTGCCATATGTCACTCGTTGTGAATTCGGAATACCACAAGCGAAACATATGACGCTCGATTCGATTCGCTTTTGGCGAATGTTCTGTGTTTGAATTCTTTCTTTTTTTATTTTAAATCTTACGCCTTTTTTAAAGTCATTATGTTGTACAATGGACTGCATGGCATGATCCAAGCCTATTCTGTGCTGTGATGTGACCTCTACCGTTAGCTTATTCAATAGTGATAAGTTTTCATTAAACAGTGTCGTGACAGCATAATGATGGGGGAGCAGAGTATCGCTAACCCTATTGTATAAAGGTACAGTATCGGCAAATTACTAGCTACGTTAGGATCGAGGCCCCGCTGGGCGGAAAGACAATCTTGTCGTTTGCGAATATATATTTTTTTTTCGTCGGCGATCTCGAAAACCATCATCATTGTCACCGACACCGAAATTAAGGGTTGCCGATTGTCACAAAGGATTATGTTTACTTCCAAAGGTGTTTGAAAAATATTTGCTTTCGGTTCTTGAGTGCGTATTATCCGAGTTTTAGTGGCCCGCTGTTATTCGCGACCACACACACGACAGTGCAGAAAAAAGGTGATTTTTTTTTGCTTTTTTTTCTTGGATTTTTTTTCGCCGGTCGTGAAATTGTATAAGTTGTTTTGACAATGGTCACGGGACGTGCGTTTGCGCAGTTTCGTATGTTAAGCACGGCTCCGTGCGGAATGTTTGTCATCAACTAACAATGAAAAAAAAAACAACATTATTAGGTATATACCTACATATGTTGAGTATTTAAATTAGGTTAATGACTTACTCTGGACACTGTTTATACATTTCTCTACATCATGTATCTGCAACGTTGCATGTGGTATAACATCACATTAATTCGTTGAAGGTTTTAATGCCCCATTACTTATCGTGAAATGGTATGTTTTTGCGCATTCTAGAGAGAAGAATCGGGAGAACAGTAGAGAGTTTGGTATGAATATTATCTATAAGTAGAAAACCCGATAGACGTTGTCCTATTTTATCTATGAATATAAATTACACATTGTCAGAACAATTTTCTTAATGTTTGCTTTCATATGAATCTTCTTCTGACAATTACAGACGAATCATTAGTGAAATCCAGCCTTCACGTCGTGTAATGCCGTAATCAGTCGTGATACAGGTAACTATTTATGTACCTAGTTGGTCAACGATTTAACTTTTTATAACTACGACTAACTCATTATCATTTAATTATCATCATCAGCTCATATTTTTCCACTGCTGGACATAGGTCTCTCCAATTGCACGTCACTGTGATCGGCTTGTCGCATCCAGCTTCTGCCAGCCATCTTGCGTACATCATCAGTCCACCTTGCCTGAGGGCGTCCTACACTCCGTTTGCCGACAGGCGGTCTCCGCTCAAGAACACGACTAAGTACAGTAACCTAAATAATCACTGACAAATTTCTGTAAAGATCTGACCTTAATCTACGATCGTCCCTAGTTTGTACCATGGTTGCCAGAGACTGATAATCTTACAGTCATACTTACAATTTTAAACTGCACCGCACAGAACAGACGCTCAGATTTAATAACAACTTTACTGCACCGAAAGTACAACGATCCATCCATTAATACCACATACTGGGAAAACATAGTCAGTATAAAAAACTTTTATGTAAATAAAACAATATAAACAAATACAATTGATATAAACAAAAATTTACAATCATAACTAGCTGACCCGGCAAACGTTGTTTTGCCAATATACATTATTAACAGTGTTTCTCTGCTATTATATGCAAGTATTATACATATAAAGCTTTCTCAATAATTACTCTATCTACTAAAGAAAACCGCATTAGAACCCGTTGCGTAGTTTTCTAGATCTAAACATACATAGGGACAGACAGCCGGAGGCGACTTTGTTTTATACTATGTACATTGATACCTAAGTAACTACTACCTTAACATAAAATCATTTAAATATATAACTGAACTGTTACATCATCATCATCAGCCCATATTGGTCCACTCTGGACATAGGTCCAATTGCACACAACTATGAGCTGTTTTCGGCTTCTCGCATCTAGCTTCTGCCAGCCATCTTGGGCATATAATCAGTCCACCTCTTCTGAGGGTGGTCCTCTAGACACCGTTTGCTGAGATGCGCTCTCTACTCGAGAACTCTCAGCTACATCTCTGGCGTATTATTTAGGAACCGGGTAAAGGGTTCCCGGAGGCACTTACCATAGTCACTTTACTAGTGAAACTGGGTCTTCGATAACATGCATGACCCCAAACTGTAGACGGTAACCCGTCGATAGATCAAGTTTATAGCATATGGACGCGTCAGGTGTCATGTGTCAAAACAATCGAATTTAATAATCTTAGTTTTGTATTTGATCAGTGATCTTTATCAAGTGATCTTTATCTTTATCAACGTGACTGTGGGGTTGAAGAAAAAATAATTTAATAAGTGACAGGTATTATGTTTTCTGTATTCAAATATCATTATGAAACTGAACTTATTAGGTAACCTAGGTTATTAGGTAGCCTAGAGCATCGCCGCATGATTGCGTATCTGTCTTCTATCCGGTGCATTTCGGAGAGTGTGCTACGGAGTTGCATAACCTAATAGCCCCATCGCGTTTTTACAATAGGACAACCAGGACAACGGCAAAACGTCATCCACACCAGGTGGATTTGCCATTTACGCGAACCAAACGGTTTGCGTCTACTTTCATCGTGCGAAGCGCCAGGATGTGGAACGACTTGCCGGAGTCTGTGTTTCCTGCGCAGTACAGTCTGAAGGTCTTCAAGTCGCGGGTG
>SJJU01016726.1:0-15419 GCA_012932125.1 Conopomorpha cramerella
ACTTTTGTTTTGCCATAGGAAGTCACCTTTGTACCTCGTTTATTGGATGAAATACACCGTTTAAACCTTCCCTGGATTTGCGCGAATAATTCAAGACCAAAATAAGCCAAATCGATCTAGCCGTTCTCGAGTTTTAGCGAGACTAACGAACATCAATTCATTTTTATATATAAAGATTTATTAGGACCACCAACAGTTACACACCATAACTTAAATTTACTTAACATATGCACATTTAGATCAGGGTATGCGACCAATTACAGGTAGCCACAGCGTGCAAGTTAAATTTATTTACAATAAGTAAATACTAAAACTAGGTTAAATAACGACTTCAAGAGTAAGCCGTAAGTGCAACAAGTGATAAACAAAATGTGACAAAGTAATATGTAGGTAATTCAAGTGTTAACATTGTAGCGAATCTTTAGCTTATACAGTGCAGATCTAAAACTTCCCAGCGAACAATGAAACATATCAATATGAGGAGAAGTACGTATAAAATTATTGTGTTCCAGGCACATTGTAGCAATGACAGAGTTCGTGCCATAATTGGTTTTATCTTTGTATTTATCTGTATATCTACTACTATGGGCAAATAATTTAACTGGTGGAACGCCCGCCGGGCTAGAAGTAGGTGGGGGTGGGTTTAGGTTAGGACTACGTACAAAACCGCTAGCTACTGTATCCTTACTAATATTATAAATCGGAAAGTGAGTTAAATAATTAATTAAATTGAAAAATTTCTAAAACCCCCGATTTTAAATGTTCGTGTGTCATTTGATACCTCACTTGAAGATCCTTACTTCCTTACTAATATTATAAATCGGAAAGTGAGATTGTTTGTTCCCCTTTCACGCCGTAACTACTGAACCGATTGCTTTGAAATTTTGCATATGAAGTCCGGATTAAATAATAGGGTAGGTACTTTTTATCCTGGAAAATTTGAAAATTTGATGCCGTGGTTTGCCTATAGAATTTATAGAATAGAATTTTCATTCTATATTGTTAAGTTCTGTAGTACAAGTGGTATTTACTGTTGTTAAAAAACTACTTGCAAATGTCATATATTTTCTTACTAAGTAAAGTTTTATTCAAAGTTTAAAACGAGTACTATAGCGCAAAGATTAACCAGACAAGCATTCAGCTTACCTCCGTTGTTTGCCCGACGTTTCGACACAGTTACATGTGCCGTGGTCGCGAGCTGACTGCGCTTTCTCTCTGCGTTACTTTCGCGCTATAATACCTGTTTTAAACTTTTAATATCATGTCAGTGCGCGTTTCCTTAAAAAAATATTTATTTAAAGTTTTGCTAAGAGTTCAAAATCGTCGGCCATATTGTACACACATCAAAAGTGTCTAGGGATCAAGAACATTTTTAGCTTTTAAAAAAATCTAATTTATTTAAATCAAATCTAATCTTCTGGATTGGTCTCCTACCTAATTCCCCCATGCCTGTATCAATGACTTATCACCACATTTTGAATAAATTATGAATGAATTCAGTTTTTGTAAAATATATTCTTGATTCACTTCTGATGATATACGCAAGATGGCTAGCAGAAGCTGGATGCGAGAAGCCGAAAACAGATCAGAGTGGCGTGCAATTAGAGAGGCCCATGTCCAGCAGTGGACAAGTATGGGCTGATGATGATGATATTCTTGATTGCAATCTTCTAAAATGTACTTGATCCCTACACACTTTTGATGTGTGTATAATGGATGTGCCTGATATGTAAAACTTTTCAAAGTACCTCTATATTACTGTTCTAAGAAATGTCAATAGTGTACGGTAATACTGTACAGTACTACCAACACAGGGTTGTCATTTCATAGTTTTATTTTTTGTTGACAATTCTAAAATGAGTTTCTCCTTGAGATCATGTCTGATTAGCGCCATCTGTGAGATGTTTTGGAACTACTTTTGACATATTTGAAACAAAAAATACACTTCACGCCTTTAATCCCAAAGAGGCAGAGGCACTTGCTAAAGCAAATACCCACGGTTCACCAAGCGTATTTAACCCAACGTGACAGGGGGTGAGCCCATCGCCGTTACAGGGTTCACACACCTTATGGTGTGCGGGTTTCATCACGATGTTGTCCTTCACCGTACGAGCGTTGCGTTGCGCACATAGGCTTTAAAAAAGAGTCCCATTGGTACACGTCCAGTAGCCGGACTCGAACCCGGGAACCTCCCGGGTACAAGTCAAAGATCCGACCAACTGGACCACAGACGCTATCCAGAAAACCTATTTGAAGCTATCAGAAAACCTCTCATTGTATCACCAAACTTCGTTGCAGGGTCGCAAGGAGATCCAGAAGAACTCGCAGACGAGCGCGCGACAGACTGACATCAAGGCGAAGCTGGAGGACGCCATCTTGGGACAGAACTCCGCCAGGAACGACTTCATCATGCGACGAAAAGGTTAATAAAATCTACAACTGAGTGTCAGGGTTCCCCTAATAACATGGAGACCCCAGGGAGGTTTATAATAACCTTTGTCACAATACGTCGTCACTTCGAAGCCGTCGGTCCTTTCGGAGGTTGAAGACTTCTATGGCCAGTTATACGCATCGCATGCAACTCGCCCTGATCCCGAAAATGGGGACTCTAGAGCCACATTGACACGCCACTCCACCGAAGACCTGCCAGAAGTCAGTACTGGCGAAATTGAGATCGCTCTTCGACAGCTCAAAAACGGAAAAGCTCCAGGAGAGGATGGCGTTACAACAGGACTATTAAAGGCTGGAGGTAAACCGATATTGAGGGAGCTCCAAAAGCTTTTTAACGCTGTCCTCTTCGAAGAAAGAACTCCGGAGGCGTGGAGTAGAAGTGTGGTCGTCCTGTTCTTCAAAAAGGGAGACAAAACCCTGTTGAAGAACTATCGACCCATTTCTCTTCTAAGCCACTTCTACAAGCTGTTCTCAAGAGTGATCACAAAACGTCTTGCGCGAAGACTCGACGAATTTCAACCTCCGGAGCAGGCTGGATTTCGGAGCGGTTATGGCACCATAGACCACATCCACACAGTTCGGCAGATCATAGAGAAAACTGAAGAGTATAACCTGCCCCTGTGTCTAGCATTCGTGGACTATGAGAAGGCCTTGGACTCGGTTGAGATCTGGTCCGTTCTGGAGTCTCTGCAGCGTTGCCAAGTTGACTGGCGATACATCCAAGTGATAAGATTCCTCTACGAGGCTGCCACCATGTCCGTCCAAGTACAAAATCAGCAGACACGTCCCATACCATTGCATCGAAGAGTGAGACAAGGGGATGTTATTTCCCCGAAATTGTTCACAAATGCAATGGAGGATATGTTCAAGACGCTGCATTGGAAAGGACGTGGCATCAACATCAATGGCGAACACCTCTCTCACTTGCGATTTGCAGACGACATCGTCATCATGGCAGAAACGCTGCAGGACCTTCAACTGATGTTAAATGACCTAGCTGATTCTTCTCTACGGATCGGCCTACGGATGAACTTGGATAAAACCAAGGTCATGTTCACTGAACATGTTCTACCGGAACCGATTTCAGTACACGGCACCGTTCTCGAAGTTGTTAAAAAATACGTATACCTTGGGCAGACATTGCAGTTGGGTAGAAAAAACTTCGAGGACGAGGTAAACAGAAGAATTCAGCTGGGTTGGGCAGCATTTGGGAAGTTACGTCGAGTCTTAACATCAGCGATCCCACAGTGCCTGAAGACAAAGGTCTTTCAATCAGTGTGTCCTAACTGTAATGACATACGGAGCTGAGACGTGAACACTGACGGCACGGCTGGCCCACAAGCTCAAAGTCGCACAGCGTGCTATGGAAAGGGCTATGCTCGGCGTTTCTCTGAAGAATCGAATCAGAAATGAAGTGATCCGACAGAGAACCAAAGTCATCGACAAAGCTCATCGTTTTAGCAAGCTGAAGTGGCAGTGGGCCGGCCATATTTGCCGTAGAACCGATGACCGTTGGGGAAAACGAGTTCTCGAGTGGAGACCCCGTCTCGGCAAACGGAGTGTAGGACGCCCTCAGGCAAGGTGGACTGATGATATACGCAAGATGGCTTGCAGAAGCTGGATGCGAGAAGCCGAAAACAGATCACAGTGGCGTGCAATTGGAGAGGCCTATGTCCAGCAGTGGACAAGTATGGGCTGATGATGATGATGATAGACATAGACGTAATTACTTGTCTATGGGAACAGTCAACGTGTTAATTTCGCGTGTGAAAATTGCTATTACGCTATTTTAGGTACCTGCATCTTTTAATTTTGCATTTTAACGAGTAGTGCCTGAAATATTGACCATAGCAAAATAAAACGTTCCGAGATGTTAATTCCTCAATATGTACATGTTAACTTAAGGCACGCTTGTTATACAGGTGAAAACTTACAGATATATTTTGCGCGTACCTTCTGGTACTAAAATCTGTGGGGTCCTATGGGTCATAAGTTTGCAGCGTCGCGCGAAAAGCGCTAAAGAATTTAATATCCGACCAGTAATAATAAATAGATCTATCAATCAAGAATGGGAAGCGAATGGAACCAAATTGTGGAGATTGCAATCGGTTGACAATTAATCTTTCACGCAAAAACTACATTACGAATTTTAGTGACACTTTTCAATAATACAAATTTATAATAATAAGATTATACACAATTTATCTCGAAATTACAGCGACAACATCATGAACTGCGGTTTACAACCGTCGAGATTAAAGCTCAGTTACCTATAATTCAAGATATTTTGCACAATTTGTAGATGAAACTTAATATGTACAGAGGTATGGATGTGGCGGAATGTTCTCGATGAAAATAAGTAATAAATGATTGTGCTTTACGAACGGAACGTGCTTTGAGAAGAAAACTAACGAAAATGTGAAAATAAATAAAATTAAAATAAAGCTGGTTAGAGGCCTATGTCCAACAGTGGACAAATATGGGCTGATGATGATGATGATGAAAGCTGGTTACTTACCGGGTTTAAACAACTCTAGGTACATAAAATAACTACATTTTTTAATAAATATTTTTTCATATATACTCCACCCAATTTTCGTTCTTCATTTTAGGAATATTTATTCAAAATTCGAACAAACTTCAACAAATTCCATTTCAAAGCATATATGTAATCAATCATAACTGAACAGTATTATACTCTACCTAGAACTATACCTTGATACCTAAGCACCTCTATTATCACAAAGTATCGTAAGGTCTTACAATAAGAACTGAAAGGAAGCACGCTCCCATATACTTCTCCAGGGTCCCATTCACTTGTTCATGTCAATGTTCAATTAACAGCCGTGATAATACAATAATATTTATGTTAGCAGATACATATCTTCGACATAGAAGACCATTATAAGCAAAACCGTATCATAACACACAGAACAATACATAATGTACGAGACAAACTCAATTGAAAAGCACGTACCCAGTACATTTGTCCAATGCTACAACAATAACAAAAAAGGGGGTTACGAAATACTAAAGAACTAGTCAATTCTTGACCGACATTCTCAATAACTGGGCCATAGACGTATTAAACTATACATCTGTTGAATAGAAAGATACGCCCATGATTAATAAATCTTTATACAGTATAAGTCAAGATATAATGGTGTAGTTCATATGAAAGAGATCATAAGATCTACGTGTGCTATTTGTTTTCATTGCCATAAGCAAATTGTTCATAAGAATGTGTTCAATTATTGTGACAATACTGTGCATTGTGTGTTGTATGGTGATAGAGAAAAAAAATGGTATTTGATTTGTTACAATGGAATAAGAAAAGAAAAATGTATGTTGAGGTGCCAAAACAGTCTAGTGAACTAAATATATATACCTAGGCAGCTACAAAGGGCAGCGTGCAATGGCTGTATAGTTTTTTTTAGTTTGAAAAGGATTTTATATTATTGGTTATTACAATGGTAGCAAGCAATCGATCGTGATTGCTCGTTTTAAAACGAGTGTGCGTGAAAGAATAAAATTTTGTGAAAAATCCCTGTTGAGATCATTTCTTAGCAGAATTGTATATTCACTAAACTGCATGCATCTACACATGACCAATTTATTTATTTATTAAATTAATACTTCATTGAAAGACAGTATATTAGGCAGACTTAATACTAATAGAATCATCTACTAGTCAACAACATAGGAGAGTAAAGAAAGTTTCGGGTTAGTATAAAAATAACAATAGTAAGGAAAACTTTAAATATAACTACACTAAACTGTCTTTACTCGATTTCAGCTAAGTAATTAACAAATAAATAAATTACCGGATAAATTAATGACACAACAATTAAAAATACTTTTAAAAATGTGGTTAGGCCAAAGATTATTTTTGAGAAACAGAAAACATATGATGATAATGAAGTTACATTTTCGCGTTATTCATGGTGTTATTTAGCGTATACATGAAGATGGAATTATTATGTCAATATTATACCTAACAATGTCTACATACCGGAAGATCGACAATTTTGTGTTGAAATAGTAGTATGGTTTATTATCGTAGTATTTTACACATAAACCTTCCTCTAAAATCACTAAATATTTAAAAAACAGCAACAAAATCCGTTGCGTTGTTTTATAAATCTAAACATACATGAAACGGATTTAAAGATCTATAATTATTGATGTTCATGATTTAACTGAAATGAAAGTATGCTGTTTTCAGGGTTTCCTTTATGTGTATCAAAATTAAAAATTCTGAAGACACGAGAAGTATGTTTTGATTCCCTTGCGATTGTCAAAACTTTGTCGGGAGAAACGGCTGTATCTTTAGGCTGTATTGCGTTGGCTTAGTTTTATTTATTCACAGTTTCAAGGGAGCTCTACCTAACTCATTTTTTTAATGTATATTGCACTATACATAACAAAGGTAATTTTGACAGTGGTAAGATTGCAAAAAGTGACCGTATATCTCAAAGCTTCTTCCGGGTAACATAATATGTTATGAGTTATAGGTATATCTTGACTAGTTCCAGAACAAAAGGGCCGACCAGCACGGTCCCCTTACATGTATCAATAATTCATAGAAGAAAACAACTTCGCCTCCCGCTGTCTGTCCCTATGTATGTTTAGATCTTTAAAACAATGCCACTGAATTTCATGCTGTTTTCTTAAGTGAGGGATTCTAGAGGAAGATTTATATTATGTATAATAGATGCATATATGAACAGAGGACGTCCAGCCCAAACCCTAGAAAGCTGTAATTTTGCACAGGAGTTGCTTTTATGATGGTTGCGTGAGGTAAGAAAGGATTTTTCTATATTCATCCCCTCAGGGTTTATAAAGGGGATCCGTTAATCTACGAGAAAAATATTTACATTGGAGTTATGGTTTTAAAAACTTAGTGGAAGTTTTAATTATAAATTAATATTGAAACTGCGCGAATGAAATCGCAGAGCGTCCACTAGTAATGTATTTTGAAAAAACAACGTTTTCCAGGTCAGCTAGTAAAACATAAAACAGTTATAATTTATCAATAGATGTCCAAGAACAGACTCTGCAAATTAGTCTTCTAACTTCTATAGAGAACCAGAGACCGGTTTGACATCAAGCATTTATGTATGAATGTTTTAAGTAAATAGCAACTAAGTAATAAACAACTTCAAACTTCTCCTGGGCTTACGCTTTCGAAACCTTTGTCTAAATTATTCAAGAACCACTACTAACTACGATGCAAAATACTCTAGGGATTGCTATGTGAGCAAATATTTTGGTATACCTATGAATTCTAGTCCCGTGCTAATTTAAGATGTAATATCTGTAAGACGAGCTTAGAGATATTAGACGATCGGGATGGACTTGTGTTCAGGACACGCGCCTCTAGCACGACAAGGGCGGCTTCGATTCCTCTTCCAATATTTATGTATAAATCAATTATCTGGACCTCATATTACAGTGTATCTTAGTTTGGGGTCAAATGACCGTCTATGAAACGCCCGGCGGTAATATTGCTTTATTATTATTTGTTGCAGATCATAGGTAATATTATTATTTATATATTTATTCGGCGTATGAAGGGAATTATTGGGCTACATGCTAATCGCAAATCTCCGATGACCTTACTAATTGTCTGTCCATATAAAGCCCAACTGTCACGGTAAAAGTGACATTGAAGGCGTCATTTATTTTTGTAATTATTTAATACTTCATTGCAACAAAGTGAATAATAACCCTCGTATTCATAAAGTTAGAACAGCTCTAGTGCACTGTTGAGGTAAAGCACTGTAAAGGTCTCGTAACCTGATCAAATGTAATGTAAATACGGATAAGCCAATCTAAGTTGATATACGTCAACGTTTTAATTTTTTATGAATAGCGGTTATAGTATTATCTACCATGTCTACGAAGTTTCCGCTCACCAGATCAGGGTTTAGCAACGTACGTTACTGTCATTATGTCAGAACTCTGTTAAGAAAGATTTACTGTTTTTCTTTAACCCTTAGCGCTTTACAGAAATTTTGTAGGGGGTGCATATTTCATGGCTGATTTGATCGCGGAACACCAAAACGCAATAAGGGTTGCAGGTTTATTTCTCATCTCCGAAATCATGATTTAATGCTGAGACTTTTTTTTGTTGTGGATTCATATTCGATGGTTTTGAACGCCAGTTTAAGCTAATACGCAGCACGAATGAAACTTGTATGTTACTACAAACTAGGTAGGTATCTCTCCCTATCCAATAAAAAATGGAATATCTGTACCTATTATATAAAACTTACAAGTCCTGAATGATTCATTAATCGCTGACTCATCAATGCCCCTTGATCCTAGAAAGCTAAAATTTTGCACATGGTTTTCATTTATGATGTTTACGTGAGCTAAGAAAGGATGTTTCAAAATTCATCCCCTAAAGGAATAAAAAGGGGTAGAAGTTTATACAAGAAAAACTTTATTTTGGAGTAAAGGTTCTAAAACCTAGTGGTAATATTTTTTAGTAAAAATCAATGCTGATACTACCGCGAACGAAATCGTCGCGTCCACTAGTTTGAAATGAGCGTTTTCACTGATGTTCGTTTTATGAATTTAAATCTTCACGGTAGACAGGGGAACAAGTATATTTCAGGACTTTACCTTCATCGGTAGAGTTGTGTCAGTTCCTAGGTGTACGGGCCCTTCAACCCCAGTGCGTAACAACACAGGATGAATGCTAACTAAGTAGTTAAAGAAGACGGACAATTCGCACTAACCTAGGTATCGAGGTGGTTCAAATCTCGCATCCGATAAAATGGTTTAGTAATCAGCTCAGGGATATTTTGTTATGTGATCTGGGTGTTTATCTATTTATGCAATGCAAATACCAGTTACTGCCAGGGTATGACAGTTTCCGATGACCGTCTAAAACCGTCCGACCGTCCTACACAATATTATTATAGAAAAAAGTATTATGTGTAACGTATGACTTCCTAAAGGATACTTCACAGAGACGATACATACTTCACATTCCTGGAATTCTTGTCTTTAGACATAAAATAAATCTTTTCATTCAAAATCGAGCCATTTAGTGTCCAATGTAATTTCTCCAGGGCATCCATCAATCGACTTTCGTTATTAGACATACATTAATTAATAGCGGTCCATGAGCTCAGCCTACCCCTCTGGGAAAAAGGCGTGACGAATATATATTTAGGTAATGATAAGGTACGTTTAATCTTCATAAATAAACCATTTCCTTCCTCACAAAGAGATAAAAAAATCTGTACTGTCTAGGAAAATACACATGAATGGAACTTTTTTATGTACTCGTTATTTGTTTGTCTTCATACATTACGCCTCAAAGGAAATATTTAATTGTGTTAAATATAGGTAGTTTACATACCTGACGCTACCGGTGTAGGCATCTACGTATCTAATACGTACTTCATTCAACGTAAAAATACGCAATGTTTACCCATACAATCTGCTAGAACCACAAATACCGCGTACACCTACATGCTACTTACCTACATCTTTTATAATGTTATCATGAAAACATACAGTTAAGTACCTACCTACGAGGCGCCGAAATATCTCATCAACTTTGTAAGATTTTTCTAAACCATTGATTAAAACGCTAGAACTCATACATGACCGTGATAAGGTGATAAAACAGAAATTAAACTGTTGTTGTGTTAGATGAGCTCGCCAAAACCATTATAACCTAATCTTTAATAAGGAGAAACTCACACGAACCGCCTAGTCAGGTCAAAGGGTAAACTGTGTGGGTCACTGTGGCTGCACGTGTAGTAGCAGCTGATATCGGCGCAGAAGGCAGTTGTCCGACTAACCGGCGGCGGCTGAGCGCGCGTTCCGTCCGCACTACGCCGGCGCCCGCGCACACGACACCACGTCTCCGATACACTAATAATATTATAAAACAATAATAATATCACATAATAACAATAAAAATATAAATAAATCTCAAACATTATCCGGCAATATAGTGTTTTTCCGCGGCAAGTTAACGACTAAAATGAATTAAAACAAATGCCCCTTAGCTCGAGTAACCGCCAAAATGACGCTGCGGGTCGACGCGCCCGCAGACAAAGTGCATGAACAATGCAAGTGTAGCAACACCTACGGTGCGGAACTGAAAAAGACCGAAAAGACTTTCAGTAGGAAACTTAAGGAGTTCATAAAATCATCATGGGCTTTCAGGTCCAAAGTGACTGTGGAGCCTTTTGTCATATGTTACGTTTTACCGAGCGTTCTGGCCGGGCTCGCGGTGCAGAACCTGTGCCTCGAGAAGTCATGCCTCGTGAACCTGCAGTACGACCAGCGCACCTGCACGCACATCATGCAGGGCCGCACACAGAACTACACAGAGCAGGAGAAGAAAGTTCAGACAATGGTGGCCAGCATGACGGCATGGAGCTTCCCACTGCAGACAGCGTTGCCCGGCATCCTCACGCTCTTCGTGGGCGCGTGGAGCGACCGCACTGGCAACAGGAAAGCCTTCATGGTCCTCCCGATACTTGGGAAACTGCTGTCGATCATCGGGATCATACTGAGCACGGTGTTCTTCCTGCAAGTGGGACTTAACGAGACGGCGCTGCTGGAAGGCCTCCCTCCAGCCCTCGCCGGCGGCCGCGTCGCCATGACAATGGCCGTTTATAGCTACATCACTGATATAACCAGTGACTCAGAAAGGACATTCCGCTTAGGAATAATTACTGCCATTCTTACTCTCAGTAGGCCCGTTGGTTTAGCTCTCAGTGGCATAATGACGAAGAGGTTCGGTTACTATGGTGTATTCATGATCGCGTGTGTGTTCTATCTGATAGGTTTTGTTTACATCGTGCTGAGGTTGAAGGAGAAGAATAAGAAGAAGTCAATCGATGGTGAACCAAGTATACTGTCAGTGTTCTCAGTTAGGGATTTAGTGTCAACTGTGACTGTGGCGTTCCGGCCGCGGGAGAAGTCCAGGCGGCTGCAGATCCTGCTCATCATGTTCGCCTACATGCTCATCGTGGGACCAGTTTTGGGTAAATATCTATTTTTATTCGCTTCCATGTTCCAATATGGCACTTATAACCGTACAATATGACACTGTTAGGGCATAACAAAGTATGGAGAGCGCTAATTAATTAAGTAAATATTTATCGTATTGAAAGAATGTAGCTGCGCACATCTTCAGAGAATGGCCCGAACGCTGAAAAACTCGTTGGGCTCAAGCGGTGGTTTTAACCCTGCTTTAGAAATCTGTACCTCATGTACAATTTTCCAAACGAAAATTTCAACGGCCATATGCTAGAATGGAACGATTTTGCTCGTTTTCAATTTTATGGCCGTATAAAAATTTCATTATGTTTTAGGGGCATTATGCGTGTGATTTTTTTTTATAGTCTGCTCTCGAAACTCGAATGCCGTTACGGGTAATGAAAATATTCGAAAATATTTCTTTTTGTTTTCGCGGAAAAGATGAGTTTTCTGAAATAGAAGGAAATTTTTATTTTTCATCTACGAGCCAGGCAAAAAGGGCCAAAGTCCTGAAAGTTTATTTCGGTTTAAAGGTTCCTTAGGGAACGAAAGGAATTTCTGGGCGTTAAGTTTGCGACTTGGTGAAAATTGTCTATATGCCATTACCTGTCCCTCTAAATTATCGACGTCAGTTCCAATTTTTTAGCTAATGAGTGCGAAATAGTTATTGTATCTCAAGTAAGATTTTTCGTATACTGTGATATGTAGCATTATCCTTCACAAGACTCCGTTACCTCTTAAATTTATTTTTTATTATGTATATCTATGCCGTACCTAAAATAGCTTCAGTGTTTCACAACATTTTCTTCTCTATTGTTTATTTTCACAAAAAAATCTTAATACATGATATCCGTTCGTTTATTTGACTTGTATAAAACGAATTAAGATAAGTAACCGTAATGAATGACTGAATTATTTATTTTGAATGTTAATATGTATTTTTAACAAGTGATCGTGTGTATTTACACATATTTAAGATAAATGGTACTGCTTTCGGAAAGATTTCAACGTTGTGTAAACTGATAGCGATGAGTCAATCTTAAATTATACTAAAAACAACATTTAACCTACTAATATGATAAACTGGCTGTACCCCGGTGGTGTAAAGCATTTTAAGCAGTTAATTCCCTTCATGGTGGGGATTCTGATAAAATATAGCTTATGTGATATTTATATGTATAAAACAATGTCGTCTCCCGCTGTATGTTCTTATGTATGCTTGATCTTTAAGACTGTGAAGTTTTCGTTAGTAGATAGGGTAGTGTTATATTATGAGGTAGGTTTATATGTACAATACACACAGATAATAACAAAGAAACACTTTTAATAATTTATATTGGCAGAACAACGTTTATCGGGACAGCTAGTAAGGTTGCATTATTTTTAAGTTTCATAGAAATCCGTTGAGTACTTTTCGTGTGAAGAAGTGACAAATTTCCATACACCGAAGCTTTAGCATTTATATAATAGGATGAGAATGTAATTTTCTGTGTTGCCCTTTCACGTGAAAACTACTAAATAGGTTTTGACGAAACTTGGTGAGCATAGATTTTGCTAGATTTTATCCGGAAATGGGCAAACTGAAGAAAAAGTTGTATATACACGGGGCACAGCTCAGCTTCGCGTCCATAAAACACTAACTAAAAAAGGGTGGGCATTCATGATAGGAAGTGACTAACCTTTGTAGAGACCCATGACGTTCATATCACTTTTTGGCTTATATGTATGGTGATGGTGATGATGGTGATATCGAATTCAGAATTTCAAGTTCTTAATAATTTGTTTTAATTCGTCAACAAACATTTTACACCCAGACTAAAACGTTTAAACAAGTTGTCGTTAAAGTCTAACCTCCGCCCGCCCCCTCGTAGCATACAATACTACGTAACATAGCTATCTCTAGTCGCCGATGTTCAGGCAATAAAAATCTGTGTCGACGCTCTTTTGCAATATAGAAAGATATTTTATTTTTTTATTTTAACTATGCAATAGAACGGTTAACTGACACAACTTAAATTATTTCAAGGTTTCTCAATCAATTACCATTATACAGGGTGTGATGTAATGAATGGATAATCCTATGCAATTTAATGTAAATTTTATAGAAATATGGGATTTAGTCTTCTGTTACTAAGAACGTACATTTACACGTGTTTATTTTAATTTTTGTTTGTCATGTTGACAGTGTCAACTTTGTTACTGTAATTTGACATTTATATTTTCACATTTTCAACTTTCTTTACCTTAATATACCTAATATTTGGAAATATTCTCAAATCTGAACGCGCTGTAAAAAAGTATTCTTCTTGAAAAGAGTTCTGAACAGAACGCCCTCAGACAAGGTGGAGTGATGATATGCGCAAGATGGCTGGCAGAAGCTGGATGTGAGAAACCGAAAACAAATGACAGTGGCGTGCAATTGGAGAGGCCTATGTCCAGCAGTGGTCGAGTATGGGGTGATTATGATAAATGGTGGTGACGATGAACAACGTACGTACATACACACACGTCCATAATTCCCAGAAGTGGGTGGACAGAACCTGAGATCCTGAGAACCAGGATCACAAAAGTACCCTTCGGCAACTTTTAGCATAATAAAGAGTTAGGAATGTGTGGCCTTATGAGCCCAAGTTACAAGTTCCTAGCCTGATTAGACCTAAGTTTCAAGATCCCCTAGTCATCTCCTACGACATGCCATGAAAGCCAACGGACGAATTATATTATACATTCTTGATCAGCATGGGACAGTAAACTTACTAAGTTCATACACATTGACAGTATATTCTCGCGTTGGACCTGGTAGTCCTTAACTAAAGCAACCAGTCCTTTTAACCTATCTAGGTTGCCGGGATGTCAAATCTTCAAACTATACTATGTACATTGTTTTAAAATTGAATTATAATATCACTAGCTTGTGCCCGCGACTTCGTTACAATATCTTTATAAGTTTAATTGAAATCAATTCAGTAGTTTTTGAGTGAAAGAGTAGCAAATATCCATCCACACTTACAAACTTTCACGTTTATAATATTAGTAGGATTGGAATGTAAAGGTACACATCAGTAACCTATCTACGTATATAAATGTATGTACATACTTTTGGTGACAATAAACTTATTATTATTGTTATTTTTGAAATCCGTCTATTAGTTTCAGAGTCTAGTCACTTCAAATAAAATAAAAATGAGCATGTGTATGTAATGTGCATGTATTAGCGCGTCTACTGTTCAAGGATGATTCTCCACCAATGATTTCTGTGATAATTTGGGGGGAAATTCCAATAATCGCCACGCTTGACATCGCAGTAGTGTTGTATTTTAACTCACAGAGAGCGCTGATGTCCGTTTACTGGAGCGTTGTCGCTTGATCACCTCTTACGACCCCCAAAACGGGAAATGTTGGGTTGGGATACATGTATGCCGTCACCATATCAAATCAATATGGATGTGTAACTGTTATTCTGTTCAAACAGTAAAAAATGTGCCAATATTTTTTTCATATAACAATCGATATCTATGATCAAAACCCGACTATTTGTTTCTCAAAAATCATTAAACAGTTTTTAATTAATCATCCCACTAATCTTAGGTAAAAGGAGATATTTGAACAAACCACCTATTATTTTGTGTCTCAATGTAAGATTAACCATAAATTACGACACACCCTGTACACGTAACAATATCTCACACGAGTTTACCCACATTTAGTTGCAGATGACTGGCGAATAAATTATAAAATCCCTTCAATATATTTACGAGATCCGAACACCAAGCCAAATGATGTAGTACGATATCGTTTTAACTCACCTTCGGAGAAATTGGGTGTTTATTTTATACAAGTTACATGCTATCCGTCTAAATACACACATCAAAAGTGTCTAGGGATCAAGTACATTTTAGAAGATTGCAATCAAGAATATATTTTGCAAAAACTAAATTCATTCATAATTTATT
>SJJU01016728.1:0-11916 GCA_012932125.1 Conopomorpha cramerella
GTGTACCAATGGGACTTCTTTTTCAGAGCCTATGTACGCAACGCAACGCTCGTACGGTGAAGGACAACATCGTGATGAAACCCGCACACCACAAGGTGTGTGAACCGTATAACGGCGATGGGCTCACCCTTTGTCACGTTTGGGTTAAATACGCTCGGTGAATCGTGGGTACTTGCTTTAGCAAGTGCCTCTGCCTACCCCTCTTTGGGATTAAAGGCGTGAAGTGTATTTTTTTTTAAACGACCCTGGTTCGCGGTTCGTCTGTCATCGGTTATGTCGGTTTTACTGGCCGGAAGAACCGAGATGAAACTGGCATCTTTTCAAATTTTTAAGGCTTCTAACTAAGTGGTTTACATTATATGACTTAGTACTAATTTAACAAGTACTTGATGGCCGGGTGCAACACTGATTGGTATAAAACTCAAAGGCACCAAATGATAATAATGACCCTAATTAGCGTAAAATTGTGCCCTTGTGGTTTTTCTAAATGAACAGATCATTCAAACAACCACTCAGCTCATCGTACGGAATGTCAAAAATTCCTTTTGAGCCTTACATACCTTTTATTTATAACTAGTGGACACCCCGCGATTTTTGCGTTGCTTCAGTATTTCATACAAACTATCACGTCCTATATATAGCGTCGCGTCCCACGGGATCGAGATAAAAGTATTAATTAAGTCTGTATCCTAGTCTTCTTAAGCTACCTCCCCAGCAATTTTAAGCCTAATCGGTTCAGCTGTTCTTGATTTATAAATAGTGTAACTAACACGACTTTCTTTTACATTAAACTAGTGGAAGTCCTGCGATTTCATTCGCACAGGCTCAGTATTCCATACAAACTATAACACCCTATATTATATCAAGACGCATACCGCAGGATTAGGATAAAAAGTATCTCGTAGTATTAAGGTCTCCTCTCTTTCTCCTCCCTTCTCTTTACTCTCCTTAATACCTGTCTCCTCTTCTTTACTATTATTTAAGTTCACTAATTCTTACATGTGGATAGCGTCATGGGGCTTACGCCCAATATTTAAATGTGATTAATTGTGATTTATTGTACTTATATTTTTTAAGTCTGTTTGTTGCCCCAAATAAAATAAAAATAAAATAATCAACTTCCCCACCAATTTTTAGCCTAATCGGTTCAGCCAATGCGAACCGCCAGGATGTGGAATGACTTGCCGGAGTCTGTGTTTCCTGCGCAGGTACTTAATGAACAAGTGTGCTCCATCGTAGACCACATCGCTGCTTAACATCAGGCAGGATGCTGGTCAAACGCTCGTTCATTGTGTTAAAAAAAGCTTTTTTATTTCTCAGTAGTGTAACTAAGACGCCTTCCTTTTATATAACAAGATTATGTTTTACCTAAATACGTCCATGTCATATAATTCTTGGACGTCTATATTACGACTGTTGCTCGAGATGTGTAAGCCACGTCAGAAAGATAATATTTTTACAGCATCATGCAAGTTTGATGAGGGATTACCCTCCTCTTCAATGTGGCTAATGGACGCGCGGCTCGCGGATTAGCTGCGGCGAAGTCTGAGCCCAAGTTTGGATAAATCTCTATAAAAGGCAGTTTTCAACGTTTGCATAAGACATTTACAAAGTGAACGTGAAAAATATTCTACTTTAATGTTATTTTTTATAATTTTACTGCTGCGTGAATTTTATTTTTTACCTTTATTGTTTGATTGTGTAGATATGTTGCTAATGACTATGGATTTTGTGTTCGAAACAATGATTTTATTCTTACTAGACACCCTACGATTTTGTAAACGTCTCTGTTATGTTATCAGGTCTGCCATTATAAAAAAACTTCTGAAATATCTTTCCAACAAAATAAAAAACATCGAAATGTATGAATGTAGTTTTTCCTGTTATGAAAATCGATGGCATGGTTGTTTCCTAAGAACAGATCTTCGCATTTCATGTATTTTACAATTTCGCATCTCCCCCATGTGAATGACCCATCTTATAGTTAATTATGAATACTGCTCTAACATACTCAACAGAAAGAGATGGCGCTTCGAGACATTTCTACGCCAATATTTCTATACTAATATTATAACTTAAAGAAAAAACTTCTGTAAAATTGGACATATATGTGGTTTTCTCATGGATGCCATTGTCGGAACTGAACCAAATTTATATGGGACCAAACGGGAAGCACCAGCTTTCAAATAAAAAAAAAACATCCAAATCGGTTCACCCAGGCGAAAGCTACTTCAAGGTAACAAACATAAAAAATAAATACAGACGAATTGAGAACCTCCTCCTTTTTAAGTATATAGAGGAAAAAATTGAATTTTTATATAGGTGTTTGTAGCGATATATGTAATAAACTCAAAAGCTATTGTACGTAATTCGATAATTCTTTCCCATTAGTATGCTACATTATCCCTATACCTATCTATATTATCACAGAATTGCCAAGGGATCGAAGGAAAATCTTGAGTAACATCACGTGTACAGCTAGTATAAAATACATATTATATTTTCCTTCTCTTGCATTTTTAACGTTATTCACCCTTGGGTTAAAAATGCAAGAGTTTTGGCTCAACTGAGATACCGTTGTCATGTGAAGTAGGCATGTTTGTGAGTGATTGTCTCCTTGTTCTCGGGTACTTTTACAACCGGTCGTATACTAAATATGATTAACTTACTTCACTCTGGTATATAAAACATACCATGAACATGACAGAGTTATAAATATTACGGGTAGTATAAAAATGGTAAAAAAACATGCAATTTTTTTAACAACGAAATCAATAATATACTTCGAGATTACTGAAACCAATAGGACTCTTTTTCAGTGCCTATGTAGGCAACGCGACGGTGAAGAACAAAATCGTGATAAAACCCCTATACCACAAGGTGTATGAACTAGTGGCGAAGCTAGGGGGTAAGCCGGTAGTACAAGACAAGCCTATGCCAGGCACATTATTTTTACATTAAGAAATATTTTCAAGGAAATTAAGTCGCGTAGGGACTTATTATAGCTCAAATAAGTAAGACAAATAAAAAATCTAAATAAGCATTGGTTAAGTGCCTATTTTTCACTACCGGCTTACCTCCTAGCTTCGCCACTAGTGTGAACCCTATAACGGCGATGGGCTCGACCCCTGTCACATTGGGTAAAAACGTGGAATACGGATTTTTATATTGAATACGCGTGGTGGACGGTGCGCTTAGCAAATGTCTCTGCCTACCCCGCTTTGGTATTAAATGACATGTGTATTTATACAGAAACCGGGTGGTGTGCTGTGGGTTCCAGAGATTATTATACTTACTTAAATATTTTTTAATTATAAATGCTATAATAAGATCTAGTATATGCAATACCGAGATCCACAAAAAATATTAATTTTATTTTAGATTTATTTTCGTTTATTGGAGCACAACAGACTTAAACTTCTAGTATGTATACATTAGTGTACGAAAATACAACACAATAACTCAATCTTGTTCACCGGGTATATCGGCGCGAAAATAATCAAAGACAAGCTCGAGCTTACCTTTGTTATTTTACTCGACGTTTAAGACAACACAAGTAATTTAGTTTAAATACTTATACTCACTGAGAATGAAAATGAAAAGAAAGAAATATACGCTTCACGGATACCTAGATAGAATTACCGCCAAAAATAGTATAGAAAAAACATAGCAGGAAAAATAGTACATACTAATTAATATTGCATTCAATCTACCATATACTCGTAAATAGCTTATCAATAAGTAACCGGACGTAGAGAGTCGATGATCTTTCTTTTAATGCTGGCTTTGGTGTTGCCGAAGATGAAATCATCTACATCATGAAAATGGGGTGGTAAAATGGGATCTCGAAAACGTTTATTGACACTTCATTCCACAAAATTGTACGAAGGCGGGCATGATAATGCTAAAATATTTTTTACCAGTGAACCATACATTGTAAGTTTGTAAAATAAGAGGTTACCAGAAAATACAACCAGTCTTGGCGGGGGCACTTCCGTGCCTCCAGATAGAAAGTAATTACATAAAAAGAGGTAAATGATAATGATGTATATAAAAATAAACTAAGCATTGTAAAATTAAAAGTTATTAAAACACTTTCTTTACTGAACATATAACTTTGCACCATAACTTGGGATGACTGGTGGAAAATGCCTTATTATTAAAATTTTAAAATAAATTAAGTAGCATTAAAAAAAAACACTATGGTGGAGAGAAAAATCGACGTCCTAGAAGCCAGGTGCCTGTGTCCGAATGTGTTTTATTTACTTTACTATAGTTAATACTTTACTTTTTCCTGTCTGATGTTAAACAGCGGTGTGTGCTACATAGCATCTTGTTACTGCTAACTTTGGGATATACGGGGTGGTTAAGGCCATATTATACACCGTGAAATAAACTTTAATAGCAGGTTATATTTTTTTATACATTTTTTTTTCAACACCACACACACTTTGCCTTCATCCCGTGTTAAGTAGCTAAAGCACTTGTGTTATGGAAATCAGACAACGAGATATATTTACTTATATACATACGTATATTTTATATTATTATATATCTTATATTAATACTACCTATAATATTACCTTTTTGAATGAACAAGCATTTGACCACCATCCTGTCTGATGTTAACACTTCGCTGAACAGCGAACTACTGTAGCAGTCATGTAAAATAAATAATTTATCGTGTCTGTTGTACAGTCCTCCAATATGTTAAACAGAGATTATCTTGATTATTGTCAGCTTAAATAAATTAGCTATACACACGTCACAGGTGCGGCTATCTACCTTTGGTTTCACTGTCAGGACCCCTCGGAAGTAAAGTAACGCTAACAATTTCATTTTGTAATAACATTTGATTCGTGAAGCTTGCTGCAGTCCACAGTTGTGGAATTCAATTTGTTGGCGCTTGGTCTCTTGTCTCTGCCCCACTCCCGGTTACTGGGGGTGTTTGCTCGTTGACCCCGCGTTTTGTACCTATAGTCTCCATATATTTATTAATTCGATTTGACAGATCGATCTGTAACTTTTCGAAATAAGGTTGCTGGAATTTTAACAATAGATAATCATAATCGGATAAAATACAGATGATGTATTTTAAAAATATCTATTAACCGTACATGGTTCAAATTGTCCAATTGTTCGTCGAATTAGTGAAAAGAGTATAATTATCAAGATTTTTTCAGAAAAAATATTTCTTACGCCAATAATATTTAATGACATGTTTTGTCGCGTTGTTACCAACACCATCAGCTTTCGCATGAAATGTCTCAACTACGGAATTTTAATATTTTAAACGGAGATTCCCAAACTCATTCCGAATATTTGTAACTTATCAGCCTTTGCTAATTTATCTATAATTCTGTCATAATCATAATGAGAGGTTTTCTGATAGCTTCAAATATGTCAAAAGTAGTTCCAAAACATCTCACAGATGGCGATAATCAGACATGATCTCAGGGAGAAACTCATTTTAGAATTGTCAACAAAAAATAAAAATATGAAATGACAACCCTGTCTAGGTAGTGACATCTATTGACATTTCTTAGAACTGTAATAAGCCACCTGTCAGAAAACCTCCCATTAATTTCGAAGTATGTGCTAACCAACAATATGCCAGGATTTATTAAATCACTGTTTGTTTTATATAGTCTATTTGATTATTAGGTTTGTGTCATAAATGTATTATTTGTTTATGCTTATAAAAAACATAACCCATGAAAAATCAATAATATTTACCAGCTTAACAAGTGATTCATAAATATGAATAAAGCCTCCTCAAATGTATAGATATATATATACCTAAAAATATATACAACACTGAACATTTTAGCTATTTAAAATGACAGAAAAGTATACTTAGCAGTAAACCTTGGCGATTTGAAAAGATGCCAGTTTCTTCCCGGTTCTTCTGGCCAGTAAAAGAAATTATTCGAACCGGGGACGATTACTTTTGTATTAAAGTCATAAATGACGTTCATCAAGCTTTTTGTTATGCTACTGTATATCTGTATGTTATAGCACTTATAACTATGAAATAAAGATTTTTTGACTTTGCCTTTAGAAAATATTTCGGGTTCAACATCTCAAGTCCTGACGAGTAACAAACCCAGCAAGCGAACGTAGAGACGAGTCACTGTATATTGTTATGTATATGCTACTATATGTTATAGCACTTATAACGATGAAATAAAGAAATTTTTGACTTTGACTTTAGAAAAGATTTCGGGTTCAACATCTCAAGTCCTAACGAGTAACAAACCCAGCAAGCGAACGTAGAGACGAGTCGGGCAGAAATTCCACTTCATAAATTTCATTTAGGAGATCGTCGTAATTATAAAGAGAAATCGTCGACGTCGTCAGCGCTTTGTTTAGTTTTAAACCATGGGCTTTTTGGGGGTTTCCTTGCAAACAAAATTGCAGCGTACTTGGACAAAGTACAGCGCACAAAAGTATTTTATACTGGTCTTCTTCGTAGTTCAAACGTCGTAGTACCGTACCGCTGGACTGTTTTGTGAACAATGTAACTTATGCTTGATAATATTGTGTTACATAAAATACACAAAGAAAGTTAATTAGACGTCATTTACATTCGTAAATTTTCCTTTTTGCGATAAATGTCACAGCTGGAAATGACAGAGTATTTAAACAGTTTCGTTTTCAAATATTTCGCGATGTAGGTATCTACTTTACATTTTTAGAAAAACGTTGCTTTTATGTAGCTAGCCTACTTTCTGGCATCTGAGTACTAAAACGTGATCCGGCTTCAGACAAACACGCGTAAAAAGACAATATAAATGCCAATGGTCCTGAAATTTAGTCATGAATTCCAAGGCAGTGGAGAAGGAAAACAAAGATGGTCGACCGCTAGCGCCTCTAAATGGGATTGAAAGCCAAAATTTGTTTCAGGATTCGTTTGCGTCAAATGTTTTATAACGCTTTTACTATTTTAACACATTGGCGGACAGTAGAATAGACACAACAGATTTGTTTATTGTTCTGACGCTTCTAGCCGTACATTGTCCTCGAATGTGTTAAAAGACACTGGTATATTTTGTAAAGAATATGTTGTATTGACAACTACTGCACATGTACATAAGAGTTCTATGATGACATCACTAAAGAAATAATCATCACCTTTTAAACAGAATAAAAGCCAAATGCCAAAAATTGTAGTGCTTAGTATCGGGTAAGTATTCGACAAAAAGTGTAGATTAAAGTTCTTTTTCGATTAGGAGCTTTGTTCTTTAGAAATTCATCCTATATATCTGCTATAAGTGAACATTTTAATACATAAGAAATATTTCAGCTCGTAACTTAATGTGTCGACGAAAGAATCTCATTTGCAACCCCTATTTCCCTCCTCAGAGGTACCTACCCTGACCATTCGTCCAGCCCCTCTCGTCCATACGCAACAAATCGTTAGACATTTCGTGAAAAGATTACTCAACTGTCGTTTGAAACAAACTACCCTCACATTTCGTACGGATATCCGGTCAAGTAAGTACCTACCTACCGACCTAAATGTAATTTTCCACCGAGCAGAAATAATGAACAACATTCCTAAGTCCACCATTATGTTGACAAATAGACGTCGTCGAACAACTCTCGCGGCTCGCCGGATACGAAAACGATTTGTGGAGCTGAAAAAAATTGGATTCATCCTTAACAGGATATTGACGAGGTTGTAGAGATATTTTTATCCAAGCCGAGTGAGAGAAAATATAATAATATCCCGGGACATTTTACACATAGTCACCTGATCCATAACTAGGCTTAGCGTTTATACTGAATATACATAATAATATGGGATTGATAGAAATTCGTGAAAAGACAGCCTTACAAAGGTAGAACCGAGATAGGAACAATCTGGAGTCGGACGTCAGAGAGAAAGGGTTGTATTATTTTAGCAAGTGAAATGTGAAATAATTCCATTGTTATACTAAAATTTACCTTTTTATTTACTTTTCAAAAGATGATATTTATTTATATCAATTACAGTATCTACCCTTACAGGAATTTACAAATACACAATACAAGAAAACGATACAATCTAAAAAAAAACAAATAAGTAAAAAAAACAATAAAACAAACAAAGACACAATATCAATAGATTGATGACGACCGGTTTGGACTAGTGGTTATTTCATCCTGCTTTTAGCATGACGGTAGCGAGATTTCAACTGAAATACTTGTTGTAAATGTACATATTATATGTCGTTGGTTGACTTAATTATACTTTCATTGATATGTCCTTAACAAAGAAGGTTTAAGAAATATATAAAGTCTACGTCAAATATTGAGGAAAGTCGATGAAGGAAATAGGCTGTGTCAGTATTGTAGCAGGTGGAGTTTACTTTCTGTTGGAAACCGGCTAGTAGTAGTAGTGAAGGCAGTAAATAAATAATTAGCTTTCGACTTTGGCTACACTGTCTACCTTGGCAAACGGAGACAATGAAAACCAAGCACACGACGACGCTCGGTGGACTCCGAGCTCAAGACGGCGGGCATGGTGTGAAGCATGACAAAGACGACAGCGCTGGGCAGATGGACATGGAAAAAGATCTTCAGGGGCCGATGAACCCTCAGGTATTCTACAACGTAAATAAGTAATTTTGTTAGCTACACTGGAACATGGTACAAAACTACCATGACGTTTTAAGCTATATTTATTATAGCTGCATTTTGCGGTACCTTCTTAGTAGGTTGTCAGGATTAAACTAGTTTGCAAAGTAGTTCTCAAGGCACGTTTAAGCATGTATTGTCCAGAATTATAGAAGAGTCAGAGAAATCCTTGGACTTTCGGAAATTCCTTTTTAGTGCTCATCTTCATTATCAAAGGATCCTTTGTGCTAAATTTCAAACTTCTAATGCCAATAGTTTGAGTTGACTGTACATATAGTCGGACAGATTTTTCGTTTGTAAATATATTAAGTATTACAATTTAGACCACACTATTTATTGCTTCATGTGGTACGTAATGTACACATTATATTATTATTACATCTTGTCTTTTATAATAACAAAATTTGTGGCCACATTCAATTAAGTAATCAGGAACATTTGAACTTCTTGTTGGTCACACATTTGTTTTAAACGGAACAGAAACTGTTCTTGACTTCTACACAATGGCGAATGTCTGTAAATTTTGTTAGTTCTACAAAATTTACAGATATTTGTATACCATAATCTATTTTAAATGTGTAGGTAAACATTTATTTTTCTTTCTCTTGAGTCAAATGTTAAACTTCGTAATCTGGACTAGATAATAAACAATGGTGACTTACTTGAATCCTTTTTTATTCACAACTAGCGGACGCCCCACGATTTCATTCGCGTAGTTTCAGTATTTCATACAAACTATAGCACCCTCTATACTGCACTAAGTCCCACAGGAACGGGATAAAAAGCATCCTATGTTATTCTCCTGGTTTTAAGCTAATCGGTTGAATCGTTCTTGAGTTATAAGTGTTGTAACAAACCAGTCTTTGTTTTATATATATAGATAGATTGCTAAGTGTCTGCAACCTTTGCCTGGCAACCTTTCGTCTGCCCAATGTCGTTTTCTTCATAATATAATTCCTTGTGTAACAACCGGGAGGGACATTAACGGCTAATCCCGTCTCAAGTTGAGATGTGATGGTGAATATTAAGTGGGGATTAGGGGGTCAGGCCGAGGTTAGTTGATCACCGAACTTTGGCATGGCGGCGGTCTAAGTTTAATTACAGCTTAATCAGAGGCGTAATCTTCGGTTAATGCGTTTCGTGATAGTGTTTTCAATCAATCTTTGGACAGGCTGTTGTGACTCAACAACGCTTTAATTCATCAAGATTCGTGAAGCGAACTTTGATTCTTACTTACAGATGTATATTGGTCACTATTCGTTGTTTGCAAACGCAAGGATTTACTCTCAATACTCAATAATTTATTGCTTTTCCACAATGTGTTATAAGGTCTTAAATACAGTTGAGGTACAATCGTGGACCCTGTAGGGCACAGCAACATTAACATATAATTTTTGTAACTTAAATTAGGTAACATTATTATAAAAAAATAAATATACATTTCAACAAAATTAAATATTTATAGTTGTGTATTAAATTAAACCTAATATTCACTGGTAGGAACTCAAATGTAGGTACTTAAAATATTCTTAGTTCCAATATATACAACAGGTTTTGTAATGGTTCGTTGACCACTCCTACCTTCTAATCGCCAATGAAGTGATTTCACATAGAAACTGAAAATGATTTTGTACATGTTTTCAACAATTTACTACAGCTATAAGAGTGAGGATAAGTACCAAAAACACCCCACTTGTTAACGGATTTAAAAAAGGAAGTTTCTCAAATAGAAGGTATGAAATACTATTTTGTTTTATTTTTGTGTAAACACATAAACGTAACGGTAGGAACAAAATAACACAATAGAAAACATTACGGTACATTGTGCGAAATCAAGCACTCAATTGTTCGCAACAAAGAATCCCTAATAAGTTGCAGGAAGACAGTATTTTTGTTGGGAAAATTCTGGTGAAAGCAGAAATCTTGCCCCTACTAGATGTTTAAGAATGTGATAGCTGTTCAGTAGCAAATTTTTGCTATAATATATTATTACGAAATGTCCATGGATCATCATCATCATCAGCCACATAACGTCCACTGCTGGACGAGGGCCTCCCCCAATGACATCCGTCATTTGGGGTGAAATGCCAGTAATCGCCACGCTTGGCAGGCGGGTTGCCGATCGCAGTGGTGTTGTGGTTTAACTCACAGAGAGCGCTGCTGCCCGTTCTCTGGAGAGCTCCCATTGTTGTCCATGGATGCATGTAAATGATTGCGTTATGCAGGATTTCTAGGTGGTAAAGCTTGATAGTCGCTTTCTAGGCCAGGTTTTAGCGAAGGAGGTTTGAAGAAGACTTCGAAACACGAATAAGAATATACCTAACAGACCAGTTTGCTGCATCGTAGACCACCTGTTTAGCAGCAGGCCGATTAGTGATGCTTGCCTTTGAACGGGAAAAGTAAGTGAAGTAAAAATAATTAAGTGTAATCAAATTGGTGCTAATTTATGCACTTATTATATGACATGATGTTATATCCTGTTTTGTTTGTTACCAAGAATATTCAAATTCATCTTTCGGAGTCTGTGTTTCTTGTGCAGTATAGAGTGGAAGTCTTCAAGTCACGGGTAAATAGGTAGGTCCTAATAATCGCTGATTAACATCAGACAGGATGGCGGTAAAACGCTTGTTTATACATTAATAAAAAAACTATTTGAAGAATATACAGTAGCGAAAAAGTCGAGGTATATTATTATTCAAACTTCGGAAGAACTGTAAGTACCTACCTATGTACGTACCAGCTAAAACTTTCCTGAAGAACTTGTAGCCGACTTTCAGAGAATTCATTATGAAGTTTCGTCTGCTATTGTATAAAACTTTAACAGTTGGCCGGACATGGGTATGCTATGAAAAGGTGTAATCACTATAATTAATCATTTGATATTTTTACTTCGTAAGTCTGTTTCTTTAAATATATATTTCTATAAGTACCTACATGATTTGAGACGACTTAACATATTTCCGAGGTCCTTGTGAAAATGAAGATCAGGATTTTTATGAGCTAATAGACTTTTCATAAGAAACATCCTATTATTTTGCTATAAACGCTTTTAAAGGAAGACGTAGAGAACAAGATTGAAAAGGGCATGCTTCGGTGGTTTGGGCATATGGAGAGAATGGATGAAAGTCGATTAACGAAAGAGATTTATATGGGTGATGTAATGGGCCGGGTGAATAGAGGTCGCCCCAGAAGGACATATAAAGACCAGATTGGTGATGTCCTGACCGAAGGTGGCGTGAAAAGTACTCGAAACCGCAGGTCATGTATGAAAAGATGTATGAATGTAGATGAAGC
>SJJU01016730.1:0-15362 GCA_012932125.1 Conopomorpha cramerella
GGGTGACGGGCAGAAGTCTTAGAGGTAACTTTATTAACTTCTGTAAACACGAAAACTGTATACTCCATTGATTTAATTTTGTGTGGTTCGCGAACAACGATATATGAGTGAACTTGTAACTTATATACCTTATAAGTACAAACTTTATCAACGAGGAAAATTCACAGAAAAGTAGCACCTAGCGCACATAAAATAAGAATACATTATAATTGTTTTGTAAATATAACCCACCTACTTACGCTTCCGTAGTTATAAACATATCACAATAATAGCTGACGAATCGATCCGAATTGGCAAGAGATCGATTGGCACCTCGTCAATAGTAGGTACCAGACGTTTATTTATTTTGAGTTCATTATCATATAGGTTGTCTCAAATGGTTGTTGCAGCCGTGCCGGATCGCATCCCCGCGGAGCCGAGCGTGGTGGATGGCGGCAACAACTGGGTGTCGCTAGCATGGCCAAAGCCCGAGGCGCTGGGCGCCCCCGTGCTCGCCTACAGGCTGGAGTCCTGGCAGCTGGGCGGCGACGGCGGCGCTCGGTGGATCGAGATGGGAGTTACTCCCCTGAACTCCTACGACATTTTCAATCTGAAGCAAGGCACCGAGTACCACTTCCGTGTCACACCGAAGAACCGGTATGGCTGGGGAGAGTCCGTGCAGACATCGACTCCAATCGGGATCGGGATGCATGGATCTGAACCGGAGTTTGTGGAGATACTTCAAGGTCAGCTGAAGGTGTTGATTGGAGAGAAAGCTACTCTGCAGTGCGCCGTGCGAGGAAAACCGACGCCTGAGGTGGTATGGATGAAGAATGGTCTCGAGCTGGAGGACGACCGAAGGATCACGACGTGTTTCGACGGGTATACGTGCAGTCTAACTATTGACGACGTGTGCTTGGAGGACGAGGGTCGGTACAGCTGCGAGGCCAGCAACGGCGTGGGGAGAGCTTCCTCGTACGCCAGGCTGGCGGTCATCACCGACCGGGCTATCTGGGAAGCTGATGCTAAATTAAAACGGTGAGTTTTGTATCATATGAACACTACTAGACTAGACTAGACTATTATTTTTAATCGTTTATTGTGCTATTTTAGTTAGTGGACATGGTATTAAATGTTTGCATCATTCGGTTATTTCCGATACAAACATTTGATATTATGGCGATCAATCACATGTCGTTCGATTCTTAGATTCTAAACGTTTACAATGCAATGGAATGCAGTAAATTTGAGGTTTCTACTTTGATTACATATTGTGAAATCCTGCTGGAGAATTGATCACACATTTTTCCGTGTTAAATTTGTGATAAATTATAGACTGTGTTAATCCAATGCTAAGCTATATTAATGTAAAGTTTCCTCCAAATCTGTCTCCGTCAGTAGTTTTTGCCTGAAAAAGTAATAAACCTTCATCCAAACTTTCGCGTATATATTAGTTACATTATCTATCAACGTTATTTGTTGTCGTTAAACTTACATTGGATGGCAAAAGGTCCTTGTAGTACTGAATTAATTGGCTGGTGTCGTTTAGGGCCCGCTCGTCGTCTGAGGCCGGCGAGTTCCCGCCGCAGTTCACGATGCGGCTGCGCGACAGGCGCGTGCAGGCCACGTACCCCGTGCGGCTCACGTGCCAGGTGGTGGCCTCGCCGCCCCCGCAACTCTCCTGGTTTAAGGACGGGGAGCCTGTTGTCGTCGATGGTACGTGTATCCCATAACTAATCATTTGCTTTTAATATTGCTAGAAAATTTTCGAACCACTACTGGACGAGGGCCTCCCCGAATTATTTCCATGATTATTTGGGGCGAAATCCCAAAAATCGGCCAGGCGGGTTGCTTGACAGGCCGGTTGGCGATTTTTGTTGTGTTTTAACTCAAATAAAATCGAATTAAGTAACTAATTATAAAATTATAATTAAAAATAATATACAGCGTCTGTGTCCTAATTTGACCTCCAATCAGCAGGTTGTGTGTACAGCACCTGCTGCATTAGGCGTCTAGAAGCCTTTAACATTAGAACCCTTTAACGGCGATGCGATCACATCTTGTCACGTTGGGTTAAATACGATTGGTGAAAAGTGGACCTTTATGTCTTGGTATCTATCATACCTACCACGCTAAGGGAATAAAAGCCGTGAAATCTATTTCTTAACGAATGTTTTGTTATTTTAGACATTGATCTACCAATAAAAATAAATAAGTATAGCTACTAATCAAAGACTAAACATTGTTTGCGGGTGACCGGTTCATGGTGCCCTTGTGTATATTATTATTATTTGGCACTTGTTGTTCTGGCAAACTATTGCAAACTACGGCTAAATGAACTACATGTTTAAATCATACCCTATGCTGACTGAGTCTAGGCTACGGTCTTGGAAACACAAACGTTGGCCAAAATAGAAAAAGGTTTCTTTGGATTTTTGCTGTTTGTGAAATATGTTGCTTGGCTTGAACTTTGTCTTCACATAGAGAGGGTCCCCTATAATACTTTTGTAATAGATACGAAAAAATGTTTTGAAAAAAATATTACCCTTTATTAAGCTGTTTTACAGCAGGAATTAAATGCTTCAGAGTTACAGCTTTAAGAAACGCGAAAATTACTTTTTACAATAGAGACCTCTAATACTTTTATTTTTTGATGTACCGGTAACAATCATAGATATGTTATACATACATTCTATATTTCCATCAACATGTAATAACAACAGAGCACTGCTATTAATGTTTACAAAAGGGGTATAATTCTGTTGATATAGGTACCTCATCAATTTTTTTAAGTTTTAACTTGATCGATGAATGTTCCTGTTGATGTATTCAATTATTTCTTATACGAATGTGTGTTATTGGCGCAGATCGTCACAACATATCTCAGGACGAGCACTTCCACACGCTGGAGATCGCGCCCACGGCCCTGACGGACGGCGGCCAGTACGCGGTGACGGCGCGCAACGCTCGCGGCGCCGTCACGTGCCGCTGCGCGCTCGTCGTCGACAAGGGCATCCGCGCCTACATCGCGCCGGAGTTCTGCTGTGGACTCGACCCCTGCTACACTATCAAAGAAGGTATGTACGATGTAAAATTGTCTCCTATTTAAGGAAATTCGAACCGCCTAATTAATCATTTCAAAATAGACGAAACATAACAGAACAGAACATACTATCATATGATTATGTCAAAAACATGTGTCTATGTGTTGTCTTAAGATAAAAAAACTATAATAAAATAAAATACTTTGGAGGAATTTCCATCACTCTAAAACGGCAATGGGGCCTATCATGTCGGGTTAGTATTAATGTGTTACTAATTATATGGAAGGTCCATTGAACAGTCTTACCGGCTTTTACCGCAAATTAAAACGCTTTACTGCATTTCATATAATCTAAATCCACAGGCGATGAACTCCGTCTATCGGCGGTTGTTGAAGCGTACCCGTCAGTGGGCGTGACGTGGTTCCGCGACGGGGTGCGGCTGCGGGCGTCGCGGCGCGCCGTCATGACGCTGGACCGGGACGGCCTGGCCGAGCTGGCGCTGGGCGGCGTGACGCCGCGCGACGCCGGCGTGTACTCGTGCTCCGCCGCCAACGAGGTGGGCTCGGCCACCACCTCGGGCCGCGTGCTCGTGCTGGAGGACGAGGGCGCCAGGACGCCGCCGCCCAAGAAAACGCAGCCCGTGCTGCTTAGCCCTGACGTGCCGTTAGTATATTTCATTAGTATTATACTTTTGTTCACTAGCCTGACGTTGCACCATTGAATTACATATTATGAAAATATTTTTGATGATATTCAAAGTACTAAATAGATTTTATTATTCAGTAGTTTTATAATGTTTAATGGTAATACTGATAATTTAGGACGTACATGGCAACTCCAGACGGTAACTTTAGACGGTACTGAATTTTGTAACTGAATAAATTACTAGTACTATAAATTATAGACCCGCAGTTCATTTGGCCCGCTTGTCTGTAAGTAAAGTCTAAATACGTTTGCGCAGGTACTCCAAGGAGCCGATGTTCGTGAAGAAGCCGCGGTCGAGCGAGGCGCGCGAGGGCGACACCGTCATCATCGAGTGCGAGGTGGTCGGAGACCCCAAGCCCGACGTCTACTGGCTCAGAGACTTTCTCAAGGTATTGCTTCACATTTAACATAGATTATATGACAAGGCAGAAAAGTTCGACTTTTGCGGTGAGGTCGTTGTTTTTAAGGAGGATTTTGATCGAGCATATTTGACATTGCCCTAAGAGAAGTGAACAAACTTGGAATCCTTTACTTGACGGAGTGCGTTTTCTCTCAGGGGAAAAGACTGTAATTTTACAGTTAGTAGATAAATAATGTTACGTACCTATCTACCGATCATGGTCTTTTGGTACAGTCGCTACGTTTAAGAATTTTTGGAGCTACTATTCAATCTGAATATAATATAAATAGCCCTAGGTTAGCCTAGCCCTGGTTTTATAATAGAACCAAGATTGTTGTTATCCTAAGGCACCTCAGATGTCCTGAGGGCCTTGACGAGTTCACGCTCCTGGCCTCGCTCCAGGAACACAGATTGTACTATCATAGGCCTGAGGTAACATCAATACATAGTATAAAACAAAGTCGCTTTCCGCTGTCTGTCTGTTTGTTTGTCTTCTTCTTTAAAACTAGGTAACGGATGTTGATGCGGTTTTCTCTAATGGATAGAGTGATTTTTGAGGAAGCTTTATATGTATAATACATGCATATAATAGTAGAGAAACACTGTTATTAACGTATATTGGTAAAACAACGTTTGCCGGGTCAGCTTGTAATAGTATATTGTGTTGTGAACAGCCGGACTACTACCGCGACGCGACGCACTTCAGGCGCGTGGGCGCGGGCCCCGCCTACCGGCTGGAGATCCCGCACGCGCGCCTCGACTACACCGGCGCCTACTCCGTCGTCGCAAGGAACACCTTCGGCGAGGCCAAGGCCATCATTTCACTACAAATACTTGTTAAAGGTACCAGTTTCCAGGCTGCCCTATGTCTTTCAAAATATAGTTTACCTGTATACCTACAGCAATTTCCAAAGCCTTCCCTCTTCCGATATTCTGAATCAATTATCAATTCTACTCTATTTATTTAGTATCAGTATTTATTGTGATTGTTGTTAAACAACAGTAAACCTTTTTTTATGCAGAATAAGGGCTATTTCAATTTTGAACCGAATTATGACAGATGCGTTCATTTATCAATGAAAATATACCCTTTATTTCGAATGAAGCTTGTAAATTACCAGTACTATTGAAACTATACTCATATACTGAATTTCCCCAAGAGCAACGATCTTAGAAACGTTGTTGGGCTCGTCAATATGCACAACTTTAACTATGACGACAATACGGAGACATGAAAAAAAATATTTTCGTCTCCATACAAAATAGACGATTTTCTGTCTCAGGACATGACATCTCCGGGGTGTTTTCACACTCAGTAGAACCAACTACTAAAGTGTATGTTAAGCACGGTTTGTCGATTTTACTAAATTACGATTAGGGCGGGAGAAGTGTCCCTAGAGGAGAAACCTGTGTTGAAAGAAGTCGATACATTAATTTCTGTACTGCATACTGCTCAAACCGTTGTCGTTAAGACGTGTACATTAAAGCCGAACCACTCCCTGCTAGGTACTCAGGCTCAGGGGTGGGTTCAGATAAAAGGCATAAAAAATAATTTCATGTAATGTTTTGTTTTATCCTATTTTTACGTTAAAGTGAATAAAAAACCCATTAATTAACACAGGTTATGCTGCCCTAAAAATAAATTAATATTGTTATTAAAAGTGTTTTATATTACGTGCACATTTCTATTTCAGATATGGACTCTGCAGCTGATACTCACAATATCAAATATAGGTCAGTATATAATAAATACACCTCAATCACTTCATCTTGATACGTATCACACTAAGGGCACCAAAGGAGGCAATACTTTGGCTTGCCCTTGCCGTCAACCGTCATTACCACGCACGTAACGTATGTAACTTAAGCGGTCTAACATTAGTAAGACTATAACCGGAACATAGTTTCGGCTACGGGCCGCGCTTGCGGTTATTCCATCGTTCGTTGACGGCTACTATATACCTAGGTACACCATTTTATTGCTTTTGAATGTCGAAGCCCGATCATAAAATGCTTAGCTCAGGTCAATTTATATTAGTTACTTGTTAAACAAACATATTAGGTCTTACTATATAACTATTCCCCAGTTATACCAAGCTCAACAATTCCAATGGAATAACGTACCGAGGGTTAAGTTACACCAAGTTTATTAATAAGTGTGGTTGTGTGCAGTGAAGCGGACGTGTTGCCGCGCTTCACACGCGAGCTGTCGGACTTGCTCGCGTGCGACGGCGACTGCGCCGAGCTGGAGTGCCGCGCCGACGGCCAGCCCGCGCCCGACTTCAAGTGGTACCGCTATGGGGAGGTACGTAAATGTACTACCCACGTGAGGCCCCTTTCTTCACTCGTTTTAGGTGCTTCGTTTATGCTTGTATAAGCAGAACCGATATACTCTATCCAGTCCTAAGTAAGGAGACCGTGTCTCGACAAACAGAGTGTAGGACGCCCTCCAGCAAAGTGGAGTAATGATTAGCCTAAAATGGCTGGCTGAAGCTGGATGCGAGAAGCCGAAAACAGGTCACAGTGGCGTGCAATTTTAGAGGCCTATATCCAGCAGTGGACAAGTATGGGTTGATGATGATGATGAAGTTTTATTAATTGAAGAATTTAATATTGATTTTGAATTTCATAACACAATATTAGCGAAATTGATCCAGCAGTTCATGCGTGTTATTGTTCAAGAGAAATATAAAACACAGACATGTGTAAGATATAGGCTGAGATATTAACGAGTGGGGTTGATCTCGGGGTGATGTAGGTGTGTTGTTGTTTGATTGCACTGATTACTCACAACTTGTTTCTTACTAATGGAGAAATTACAATAAACCTCAGTTGATCCGCGAGTCGGAGTTCGTGTCGATGTGGAGCAGCGAGGGCGCGGCGCGGCTCGTGCTGCGGCAGGTGGCCGCCGAGGACGAGGGCGAGTACGCCTGCGAGGCCTCCAACAGCCTCGGCAAGACCCTCTGCACCGCATGCCTCGTCGTCTATCGTGAGTTATTCCAGCCTTTCTTTCTGCCTTTTGCAGTTTCAAAATCGTATGTCGTCTTAAACTGGTTAAAGTGATCGGCGCATCGCGAGAGCTGACGTTTAGATAGTGCTCATGAGCCACATTTTAAAGGCAGTAAGTAATTTTAGACTGAAGAATGACAGTCCGCACTTACCACAATACGTATCATTGGCCGTACTTTGGCCGACAACCCCGCATACGCAATAGAGCTCATGGAGAGCATGTCTCAAAAACTATTGAGCTGCAGGATATTCATCTAACTACATATTGTGTGTGTGTGTGTGTATATTATATAGTACTATGGTTGTAAAAGCAAAACATTGTTGCGTGTTGTAGCGCCGGGCGAGCCCAACACGCTGAGCCAGCAGCTGCGGCGGCCGGCGCTGCTGTCGGCGCTGTCGACGCCGCGCTCCACGCCGCGCGCCACGCCCGCGCGCTCCGTCTCCTCCACGCCCGCGCCCGACCCGCGCCGCCTCTACAGCCCGTCCCGCCAGGTGGCGCCCAAGTTCTACACCTACCCCCACAACACGGTCGTCGAGGAAGGTGCCCACGTACGATTCCAATGCGCGGTCGCTGGACACCCCGCGCCCTGGGCCTCCTGGGACAAGGACGGTATCATCGTCACGCCCTCTGCGAGGATAACCATCAAGGAGAGGGATGACATACGCATACTGGAATTGGAAGAAGTGACGGTAGAAGACGCGGGTCTTTACCGCATAACTATTGAGAATGACTACGGGCGTGTGGAGGCTGCCGCGCGGTTGGACGTGATCTCACACAAAGGGAAATTTTACTCGGGAGTACGCGCGTACAGTGCATCACCGAGGCGCTCTGTGTCGTACCGGCGCAGTGGGGGCGGCTTCCCGGCCGGCGCGTCCGCCCGCCCAGATCTCGGGCTGAGCGGCGACCGCTGCCGACACTCTCCCGCGTTCTCCAAGTGGGCCCACAGGGACCACTCTCCAGCTAGCTCACACTCGGACAGCGAAGATGACGACGCCACCTTCACGGAGGTGTGGGACGATGACGACGACAGAATCCCGCGTCTGTCGCTGCCTGCGCACGTCGTGGTGCGCGCCGGGGAGCCCCTCGACCTCGTTCTTGACTATACGGGCGAGCCATGCCCCGTAACCTGGTATAAAGACGTAAGTAGCACTCCCGATAGCGAAGCGAATAGTGGGTACCCATCATTTAATAGAGCTGTGCGTCTTTGCGAGCAACATTGTACTGTGTGAATTTGGCCAAAACGATGTGTGTTGTCTTATTCAGGACGAGGAAATAGACTTGGAAGCATGTGGGTGGAGCGTGGTGTCGACCGCGGGCCGCGTGCAGCTGCGGCGGGCGAGCGCGGCGGCGGCGGACGCCGGCGTGTACGCCGTAAGCGCGCGGGGTCGCTGCGGGGTCGGGTACGCCGCTGCGCCGCTCACCGTCGTCTGCTGCGATGGCGGATATACCTCTCCACAGCTCGATGAAGCCATAACATTCACGTGGTAAGACATTTACATACATTTCTACACATACATAATCTAACTGAAACGTCAACGGTTAACTAATAACATTACGATACGATCATTACGACAGGATTGTCACCTGTAATGTGTAGAAACCTATCTACCTTAAAATCCTATTGATAATATGGTCCTAATAGTAAACTGTTTATTTCAGTGAAACAAAGGACGAGCTACTTGAAATGCTTCGTGAATTAAAGCTGGAGGATTCAGTGGATGATACAAAAGACTTAATTGATAGTTTGTTGCCGGATGAGTCGCGGCCGACGTGCGGTCGCGCGGCTGCTGAGACTGACTCTCTCACGTGTGATGATGTGAAGAGACCAAATAGTGATGGCTTACGATGGCAGGTACGTACACATTACAGTATATTTTACCTGCTAACTAGTTTGTACTCATAATTGTATATTTTATAGTTCAGGTAGACTCAACTACGTAGGGCATGTAGCACTTCAAGATGGTGTGTCTGAGTATAAGAACAGGGCACTGACAGTATCTCAGATTTTCTTATTAACGCATATTTCAATTGATGTTTAGAAATGCACTTAACTGCAACTTAAATCATTTTAAAGTTTTAAAAAATGGTAGAAGTAAATATAATAGTCTTCAGATCCATTCCAACACACATCGCGTACATATTTTAACGTTTACCTTCAGTTGACTAGCTTATTACCCGTATAATGTACTTGACAGCTATATTTTTGTATTTCTACACTTCTCTGGTAACTTATTAAATAAACGAGATATAAGTACGAAATAGTCACGACATAACAAGCATGCATAATATGCAAGATTTATAGTGGAAATTGTTTTTGTTTCAGGTTACGATCAATAGAAGACATAGAGCGTGACAAGTTGTTATTTGATAATCTTTATAATATCGTTAATTACGTGCATTTTGTATTTGTTTTAGATCTTTATGCCTTTAGCGCAAGAGCCTAAGTTATTTTGTAAAATGTTGATCAGTACCAACCTATATTTAATCAATTAGATAGACGTACCATCCGAGACCTGCGTGCGGCCTAGCGATGCCCTCTCAATCTTAACAAAGTACCATGTTACAGAAAATATACGTGTAATAAAATATTATATTAATGTATTGTGTCTTGAATTTTCACCTTGAGGCCCTTTTATATAGTACTTCCACAGCTTCGGTATGTTTAGCATACATGCGTAGACTTCTTTCGAAATGGCACATTTATTTCTATTGCGCGTGTCAAAGCAGTAATGCCTACCATACCAATGCCACCTATAGAATAGTTAGAATAGGAGCCATCTGAAGAAATTATCGGGCTTGCGAAGAAAGGGCACGCTTCTATTGAGTTGCCGGACGAAGCGAACTAATGCACGCTTTTGGCAGGTGTTGTCTTTATAGGTATTGCTAGTCTGACATGGGACATACAAAGAGGTGTCCCATACTAAGCGTACTGGTATATGATAAAAAATAAACTACTAGCTAGCGTGGTGATTTTCCTTGTCACAATAAAAGTCTATGTTATTTATGTTTTGTGACACAGGAATTGTCATCATACTGGTAGACCAACTTCTTGGCCGCCTGTACCTACCGGAACCGCGTTATTCTGTTTACGTGAATAAAGAAGCAGTAAGTGTATAACCTAGGAATTCATCAGCATCATCAGCCCATACTTGTCCACTGCTGGATATAGGCCTCTCCAATTGCACGCCACTGTGATCTGTTTTCGGATTCTCGCATCCAGCTTCTGCCAGCCATCGTCCGTTATCATCACCTAGGAATACCACCACACGCTATGTGATGGCGTCGCTATCCTGCGACAACAAATTCAAATAATCTGGTTGGGTACCTAAAAGTGGTGTCGGCAACGGGGATAAGCCCTAAGCATAAGAAGATATACGAATAGGCTTCATTGTATGTTCACTTACAAGTTTGTTTACCTAGATAATATAGAAGGGTAATTCCCATTTCGTTCATTAGAACAAAATTAGTTTCTCTCTCACACATTTCCTAGAGAAGGAAAAGGACGCATAAACTAATTTTGATCAATAATGTTCTAAAGAGCAATTACCCATACTTACTTACTTCCACTGCTGGACATAGCCTTGAGGCCTAAGGTCTCAATATTGGATAAACATTATTGGGACGCGGTATACAATTCCTATAATAGGATGAGCACTCCCCATGTCTTGTGAATATGACATTATTATTATCTTCAGAACATAATATGATCTAAAAGAATGGATCCTTACAACCAACTGAGGTAATCATTTAGTATTTTATTGGGTACTTTAAAAAAAATACAATAAATTAACAATCTAGATAACTATTTGAACTACACAACAATAATTAACTTATTTAAACTTATCTAATTACATTTTTTTTACATTAGCATCATACTATTATAGGTAGGTATATAAAAGACAGTCAGGAACACAAATTAACTTTTTTTTTTACTGCACGTTCCCACTGACCAGACATGTTTAGAGAGACATAATAATGGACTGGATATGCCATATCTCACGAGCCCCATACCATGATGTCTTATAGTAAAATTGATCTCGCTGTGTAACAGGGACAGCGCTATACTAGTGGTATAACACTATCACACAGTGTAAACAATATTAACATTTTGACTGCCGGATGATTAATTTTGTTTTAACGATTTTGAAATCTGCTATGATAATGATAAACTTCAAAACCACTTATCGAATGTGTCTGATTTATAAGACATTACTGACGGGCTCGTTGTTGGTGTCGTGGTCAGCATGTCTGCCTCTATTCCGTAGAGTGTTCGAATCCCATCGCTGACAGGTACTTACGTGATGAGCTTTTAAGTACCTGTTCGATGTGTCTGGGTGTTTTATTTAATTACTAGTGGACGCCCCGTGATTTCATTCGCGTAATTTCAGTTCTTCATACAAACTATAACACCTTCTATATAGCGACGCGACCAACAGGATCGGGATAAAAAGTATCCTATGTCCGTCTCCCGGTTCTAAGCTACCTCCCCACCAATTTTCAGCTAAATCGGTTCAGCCGTTCTTGAGTTATAAGTGGAATAACTAACACGACTTTCTTTTATATATATAAGATGTATTTGAAAGAAAAAAAATGTATTTAAGTAAGTATATTTCTTTGTCTGAATTTCATAACACAGGAGTAGTAAACCGATGTATTTATTTACTTTAAGACCTCATGGTACGGCACCATGCACTAGACCCACGTCCAAGCATGTTTGGCCAATGGACACATACGGTTATTCGATCACACTTACTTACAATAGTTTAATTATTTTAAGCATTTCATCATAACCACATTATCATTAGAGCTATACAAGAGGGTAACGAATACCTATGTCGATAGGTAAGTATACTCCATACAAATGTTCGGCACATTTTTATAATAAATTATAAATAACCATAGGTTGAAAATGCAATGCAATCAATCTAATCGTATTACCGATACACGCGTTATAACTATTTTAAAGTTATACGAAGCGCGAGGTAACTTGTCAATTGTATATCAAATACTATGTAAACACCTTGATTACACAAGTAAGGGGTTTTCCAACACGAAATGTCTCTCTTCGTAAACATTTGACAGCATAATCTGAAACAAAAAAATAAAAATAAATACACTTCACGCCTTTTAATCCCAAAGCGGGGTAGGCAGAGGCACTTGCTTAGTAAGCAAATGCCCACGGTTCACCATGCGTATTTAACCCAACGTGATAGGGGGTGAGCCCATCGCCAATCTCATAATCTGAAACAAAATATTTTTAATTTTAATTAATAAGGGTAAAACAAAACCTCAATTTTTTTTAAACGAGCTATAAACAAGACAACATTGAATTGTCAAATCGGTAGCGCGTCACGCATACGGAGGCATCAAGGCGGTGAACCTTCTCTTAGTACATGTACCTACAGTCAACAATGCCATGCTATCTGTCGCCTTAAGTATCATCCCATTTTGTGCGAAAGGGCATTGCCGACAGAAATTAGGCGGTCGACTATAAAACCGCGTCTAAGCAAATAGATCCAGTTTATGACGTCACACTTTCATTCACATCACAATTTCAATCTCTAGATCTTTCTCTCAGAAAAAATATTAGCCTCTGGGCAAAGGCCTCAACCATCTTTCATTACTCACGATCAAGTAAAACAAAAGTCATGTTACTTTGTCAGATATGTTCCGTTCCGTACTGACCAGTAGGATATGCTCGTTGCTAAGTGACGTCACGGCGGTTCTCGGCGGCGGCGATGGCGGTGGCGGCGGCAGCGGCTGCTCCCTCGACGTTGGTGCGCAGGCGCCGCGCAGCTATCAGCACGTTGCCAGCTTTCTGAAACACGCAATAAAGTTTCATCATGACTAGGCATTCTACAGTCAGATTTTTATAGTTCTATATAAATAGTCTTGGTGCTAGGCGACGGACGGACGACGGGACGAACATTTGATGGGAAACTATAGGTTCCTGAACCACCCCTATACTTTTTGATGTAATTCTTGCTGTTTCTATTTTAGGTTTATACATATTTTTGGTAAAGAGGATATCTTCTGTTTCACTATCAGTAAGATATAGGCCAATGGTGTCAGAAAGTTTTACAGTGACTGCCACCAATGGCAATGCGCAGCTGCCGTAGACTATAGTCCGACGATCTGGTGGGGCCACATACACAACAAACACAAGATTGATCGTTGTGGTGCGCCTTGGGATGCCAGCCGAATAGTGGCGCCCTCTGGCTGACTCTATAATACTAGCCAGCCAACAATTTTCTTTCAAACATCGAATATTCCTATTGCAACATTTTCTACAGAAAAAGTAGGACAAGTTTGTTACCGTAGACAGTTATAGGTACTTCTTTAGCAAGCACATTTATGAACCCGTGACTGCGATAATACGTGCTAAGCATCACGTACACAGAACGTGACAATATCCTAATAATATTATAAACGTGAAAGTTTGTATGTGTGGATGGATGTTTTTTACTCTTTCACGCAGAAAGTACTGGACGGGTTTTGATGATACTTGGCAGTATTGTAGCTTTTAAACTAGAATAACATATAGGCTAAAGGTATTTTGGTAAAACAACGTTTGCCAGGTCAGCTAGTAAATATTAATTTCAGATATCAGAATCAGAAGCTGAATACAGGCGTCGCCCAACAAATATGTACAATCGGTAAACGGATCTCAACTTACATGCCACTTAGCTTTATAACTGGCGAGGTAGGTCTTGTAGTTCTCCTTGGTGTGGGACATGAGGTCGGTGTGCGGCGGGTCGGAGGAGAGCCACAGGTGGTTGAGGCACTCGACTGCCGACAGCCGGCGCTCCTGGCGCACCACCAGCAGGCTGCTGATGAACTCCTTGCTCAGCGCGCTCACGCTGTTGAACACTTCCTCCTCGAAATTGAAGTTCGCTATTTGGATGTTGGTGGACAGCTCGGCCCAACTCTCGCCAGCGAACGGCAGGAGACCCGACAGTCTGAAAATTACTCAAGTTCTTAAATGCAGTCTGATCATTCTATGCTTATAAAACCTGGTCATGATATTTCGGTACTCATCATCAGGCGCATGGCGTCCAATGGTGGGGGACCGACAGTCTGAAAATTACTCAAGTTCGTAAATGGAATGGTCTGGTCAGTCTATAATTATAAAACCTGGTCATGATGTTTCGGTACTCATCATCATAATCATCAGCCGTATGGCGTCCAATGGTGGGGGACCTTTCCCAATGATTTCCATTATCATTTGGGGCGGAATATCAATAATCACCACGACTCAGAGAGAGCGCTGCTGCCCGTTTTCTGAAGGGTACCGTCGGTCGCCTCTTACGACCCCCACAACGGGAAAAATTGCCACCCCAGCCCAATTTTTGTTACCAAAAGTTAGACATATGTAATCTATTGGCCGACATCACACGGCATTTCGGTACTCTCTGTTTGATTTTAAGGTATAATGCAATTTATATTAAGTTACCCTAAGTTTCCGATCTCCTGACCATTGCCACAGGCAGTTAGGGAGTGGTTCTGAAAATGGCAGTCACAAATCGTTGATATAAAGCTCTTAAATATAAACAGAAGCCAGTCACTTAACAGTAATGCACCACGTAATGATTAACGCGCTTCTTCATGACGGTCATCTGTATATATTTTTTAGTATACAAATAAACCTTCATGTTAGTAACTATAACTATCTAGTTAGTAACTATAATTTTTTCGTTGTACATATTGAAACCAGGATTCGTTAGAAGCACTACAACAAGTATGTGATGTATGTAGTATGACATGTTAAATACATTGTAACACTTACAACAAGTATGTGATGACGCCTACACTCCACATGTCAGTCTTTGTGGAGATGGGCTCGTACATGATGATCTCCGGCGCCACGTAGTCCCGGGTGCCGAACATTGAGTATATGGTGTCTTGGCTGCCGTACGTGATGGCAAGACCAAAGTCAATGATCTTGATGAGCTTGGAGCCCTTCTCCACGCACATGATGTTCTCGGCCTTGAGATCGAGGTGCAGCACTCGCTGGTGGTGCAGGTACGCCACACCCTCGCAGATCTGCCGCACGTACAGTATGCAGTCAGCTTCTGTCATCACGTTGTCTTCTAGTATGCGCTCAAATAACTCGCCTCCGCCAAGACTGAAACAATTTAATTTTATTAAGTTTACTAATTAAATCGTCAACGTGTATTGACGCTTTTTTAAATTGTATTATTACTATTTTTAAATGTTAGTTTTT